>JAQGAX010000805.1:0-13841 GCA_034698105.1 Plectus exinocaudatus
TTTTTCCGAGAACTTCCCCTAACAATATCTGTTGGCTTTGTGTCCATTGGCAGATCGGAAGGATTTATAATATTGACCGTGAACGTAATGCAACCCTTAACCATAATCATGAAACTTGACTGTTCTCAGACTTATCGGGTCTGTGCGCAAATAGGCTGGACTTCCTGCTCTAAAAATAAGTAAGGCGCAGGATCAAAAAAATCCTCCTTCCTCTTTTGCGGGAGACGGCTGCGCCATCGAGCGAGTTTTATGACCAGCTGTAAATAATTCGAGTTTAATGGTTTTATTCGTCGAATCGCTATCGGGTTGGGACAGTCCACTTATAGGAAACCTTCATTTCGATCGAGATCTTCAGCAGAAATCTCAAGTGCGCATAAACCTTGCCATAACTTAGAAAGAAATGCGTTTAAAAAAGTGAACGTTCTTTCAGACATATCCTTCATTTATTCACAACAAAGGCAGGCAGACGTACGGTCCGTTCGTAGTAGAAGTCCTCAACTATCATCAATATCCGTCAATGACATCGCATATGGTCAAAGTGGTCAAACGGGTAAGCGATCATTCACGACTGATACGGTTGGGACGATCGCTTGACTTTATTTATTGCCATACTATATTCCAAACGAGACACAAAATGCATTATTGCGCGCGAAATTCGTATGAATACCGTATGATCGTTCGCTAAAGAGTGGCTCCTCACCGGGGCCAAGTCCATCTGGCAGTCCGCGGTTCTTTCGTCGCAAGGCGTCCACGCCGAAACCTCCGACGCTCGAGGGTCACCCGATCTTCAACCGGCCGAACAACGTCAGCTTCCGACTGTCGTCCAAGTACAAGGGGCGCGTGCGGCCGAAGGGCGGCTACAAGAAGCCCGAGGTGACCGCCGACCCGAACGACAAGTTCGCCGAGGTGACGTAAGGCCCGGTCCGTGCCTGCCAACGCATCGTTCATTGGGCACCACACCGCCACCACCGCATCCACCTTCCACTTTTCTCCCACATTCCTACTTCTCCTGTGTCGGATTGCTCAGTTTGTCACACACCACACGAGTGAATGCAACGAATGGCACGTTAAAGCAACGAAATGTCACATCACTGGTGAAAGAACGTTTCGTATTGCTCGAATCTAGCAATTTGCTAGTTTTCATACGTTTTTATGTTGTGACGGAGGCGCAATGCTCTCGAATGGGCGCGCAGTCTATTCTTCCTCTACCCTTCTGCTGTCATATTTTTGGTGTTGTTTTTTCGTATTTCCATAATGGTGATGCATCAAACAGTACAGACCGAAACGATTGGCTAATTGGTGCGTCGACCACGTCGATGTTCATTTGAATTTGATGGGCGTTAACGCAGGCTAGATTCTCTGCGAGACGCTTAATTAGCTATAGCGTCAATCACACCGTATCCCACCCTTTTATCAGGGTGATATCCTATCAATTGACCATCGACGCAGTCGGCGCACCGAATAGCCAATAATTTCGGCCTGTACTATAAACATAGTGCGCTGCGCGTGAGGTGAGCTGGCCGCAAGACTATGGCACTGATTCAGGCCCGTTTTACCAACGTGCTTATTGCAGCCCAAGGACAATTGGGGAAAGCCGCTGCCCTTGTCTGGTAAGGGGCGAAATAAAATTGTGAGTCAAAGCAACAGGCTGCTAGATGATCGCTCACGATGAATCTAATGCTTTTCCACTCCCCTCCAACCCTCTCGTGGCAAGCTCACCGCCGCACAGCTACTAGTTTTTTAACCCTGGAGAGTCTCCGTCTTCGTCCGTCGTTTGTGCCACGTGGTCTGCAAGTTATTTTGTCGCGCACTGCACCTGATTGTCTGTTGCGTTCAGAACTACGAACTGTACAGCTTTGAATACCACTGTTTGAGCATTTGAGCAGTAAGCCCATAGCAGTGTGTGCGAGGCTCATATAGTTATTTGGGTCACCAATATTGAGAGCTCATCAGAAGGAAAAGGGATTGACACATACTCCCTTAACTTTGCCCAAATCAAAGGTAAAAATATATGGAGACCTTGTTTTATAAAAAAGGAATCAGACTTTTATTCAAAGCAATGTCGTACACGTATCCTTATTGCGATTCAGCTCGGTTTTCCCTTATTTTCTGAATTTGTCGCACATTGTCATTCGTCTGTGAAACCGAGTTGATCCATTCGTTCGTTCACTGCCCGCTCGTGGTCTTGCTCGTAGTTGTGCTGCACTGAGCCGTGCAAGCTGGGTTGTTTTTCCTTTGGTCGTCGTTAGAATTTCAGTTTCCTTGGTGCATTCTGTGTTCTTCAGAAAAGCGATAACAACTTGGAGAAGATTCTCTGCAAGAAGAAGAACCCGAAAGACATTCACAAGGAGGCTACTCGTCAAGTCGATCGACTGGTCCGAGTTGCACTTTTTCGTTTTTCGTTCGCGTGTTTCTCCTCTCGGTGCCTAATACCCGCTGGAGTGTTGCGTGTGTTCATTTCTTGATCATAAATGTGCAATGATGCATGCGGCGTGTGATGCCGACCGATCCCCGTGTTTTTTTACCCTACTGTGCTGCTCGTTTTGTGAACGAGACGCGTTGGGCGTGATCGTCCGGCGGTGGTCGTCGTCGACCCTCGCCGGACTGGTCCGCTCTCATCCTTGCCGTCGCACTTTCCGCCATTCCTTTGTGACTCTTTCGGTCTGCAACTGAGTGCGAATGGATGGGGCAATTACCATGTTCACTCACTTCATCCACTTTTACACTTTCTTTCTTCCTCCATACAACTTCACTTCAATCCCGTTCGCTGATTGAATTGGTCACGAATCGGTGTTTTCCTCCTCCTTCTCCGTTAACGTCTCTTTCTCTCACTGTACTCGCCTGTCCCCAGATTGCAACGAGTACTTTAGCCGGCATTGGTCAACTTTAGACCAAAGGCTACTTTCAATGAGCAGAACGGCACCGCACACTCGGATCTTCAAATGCCAATGAATGCGCGTGTTCCTATATATTAGTCTAATATGGTCGCATGTGGTATTGCACACCGAAAGTGAATGGTCGCTCACAAGTCGCGATCATCAAGCGCCACTAAGCAGTCAATTAAGAGCTCCGTTGGCGTTGCAGACGTTCATGATCTCGGAGATTATGGCTTCGGGTGGACATCAGTCGCAGGAGGCCGACATGCGAATCTGCTGCGTGATCCAGGTGCGGATGTGGCCCATAGAGAACAAGGTGCCTTTGTCGACCAGCGGCCTCATCGACGTCATCAAAATGGCTCGTTCGTGGCGGAAACGTGCGCCCGATCGGCCGGAAACCAAGCCGACTATTGTCATGTCTCAGTGAGTCGATGCCGACAGTCATTTACACTGCGTTTCGTGCATTCAGTGGCGCCCCGAAAAAATGCGCTGACCCTAATTTATTGATTCGTCGCAATAAGATGTTATTGTTATAATTCTCTCTCGACCTTGATTGCTTATGATCCGGCGACGACTTTTATTACACTTTGCATACTGCTTCGATGAAGGAACAAACTAATGTATTTGTTTGTATTCATTGTACGTTTGTTTAGGGGCAGTATTGCTTCAAAATCTGACTGAATTAGTCAGTGTGAAAGGTTTAAGTAGGACAACTCATTTGACAGTTACTCATTGAAGGAGAGCGAGTGGGCTTAAGGAACGGTTCTTCACTATCATACGTGTGACTTTTCAGCAACGGAGTGAGTCGTTGCGGGATATTCATCGGCGCGAACGTGTGCATCGATCAGATGGACATGGATCACGAAGTGGACGTGTTTCACGCCGTGAAGATGATCCGCATCAATCGACCGCAGCTCATCGATATGAAGGTCGGTCTCAGCCCGCCTTTCATCCCCGCATCCCCATTGTGGCGGTCAGGCGATCGCCGATAGAGCCGGACCCGTTTTCGTTTCAGTCGACTGTAGTCATTGCGATGAGTCAGCAGATGTGGCAGCAAAAACAAGTAATCTAAGCCCCGTCGTTTAGTCTCCATTGCGTCGGGCACGGCATCAATGATCGTGTATTTGGGCCAGAGCTGAGCCAGGCATTTATCGCTGTTTGGGTTGTGGGCAAAAATTCGTGATGCCAGCGAACGGCATGTGCAAACGTTACGAAATATTGCTGCGCACGAAAATTGTTGTTCCTGAATCGATAATTTTTTAATGTAATACAAACAGTTCTAATTTTAATACTGTATTGGCAAATTATCATTTTACGCAAATAATGACGTGCATAACAAACGTTTTTATATTTCGTAACCGTGTTTAGGACGAGTACAAATACCTCTACGACCTCATGCTTCACTGGTACATGACGAATCCGGAGTATCGTAGTCTAGCTCCCCCGCAGGAAAACGTCTCGTCCGCTTCGCCCGATAACCAGGAGTCGACGGCGGTGGACAGTAACTCGACGACGGTCGTCTCCGTCAACCACCACGACGGCAACCACGTCGCCACCACGACTTTCTAGTCGCGACCGTCCGTCTAAAATGCACTCAACGTCCATTTTTGGCTGTGATGTACACCTAACTGCTGCGTGTTCGCTGATTTGGAATGGCTACTGTGTTCATGGCGAACAACACCGGATGGCAATGAAAAGACCACAAAGCCAAGAAGAACTTCGCGAACTTCGGCAAACGTCAGGGCGCATATTCACTCTATTAATAGCTTTCTCTCCATGCAAATCATCAATGGCCTATTGGCACCATGTGTATGTACGCGCAATCGCAGGCGTTTGTCTTGTATGAACGATTGTTGCCATCGGCGCCTTTCGACACGCATATTTGTGTTCGCGCCCGTTATTGAGAGCGACGGTCGGTTAAGCGATGGTTTATGGACCTACCTGGCTGCAACCGTCGTCGCCCACGTCCCACCCTCCCCCGTGATGATTTTTGTTCACCGATGCAAATCACCTAAAGAGCCCTGTTTCTTTCCCCGTCCGCCGTTCCCTGCTGCCCCCGTGTCTTCTTCATGTATATGTGTGTGCCAGTATTTTATGCTCGCCAGAGATGAATGATATGCCATTTGATATACTTGTGCTGCATCCGATTACGGAAGAATTTCTACTTTTATGGTCGCACGCGCGGAGGCATTCTCACCCAGAAGCAGAGAGATACAGACACCACACTCGAGACTGTCATTGTTTCTTCAGCCAAAAGTCCAAACAGCAGCGGCACACGGGCGCGCCAGTTGGCAGCAATGACCGATACTGCACGTCCGTAGCACCGTGCTGATAGGTCGTTTATGATTTCGCCTGCCGGGTTCAAAGACCCACTGCGACGGCGTTCGCGTTCGACTCATTACGGCGACAATGACACGCCGAGACGACGACGGGACTATCGATTGGACCGGGCGCGAAAGACGACGACGCCCCGCCCCCTTCGGGTGGCCGCGCTGCCCGCACCGCCTCTCGCCGGCCGTCACTCCGCTGCCCCGTCGCGTCGGCCGGTCCGGCGACTGTTCACCGCCGACCGGCGGCAGTTCATCGCATCCGGCCGGTCAGCTGGTCGCCGCCGACAGCTTAGATCGATGCCCCGGGTCGTCTTCTCCTGTCCGACCCTCTCGACCTTCCTTCTGTCGTCAGTCAGCGGCTATAGCGCGCGCGACGCGTGCTGCTTGTTGTGGCCGGTCGTCCAGCTACTTACCGAAAGTTGACGGCGCGTGCACAATCGTACTATCTTAACTGCCGTCGCGATGAGCGCCGCCGGAGTCAGCTAAATATAATCGGTTTCAGCGATCAGTCCGTCTTTATTGTCGAGCGGACGATAATAACTGGAGCAGCGGCGAGGTGCTGGCCACTGGGTGCCTCTCGCGAAGCATCCGTTGCATCACCCCAGACGGAGTCTTTAGCCGCGCTGCGTTCTGCTCTGCTCAGCTCAGGATAGGCTCCGAGTCAACAGAACAGCGCCTCCTGCTGCTGTCATATTAGCCGATCTGCTCGCGTGTCATCGGGTTGCTGCATCGCCATCGGTCGACGCCTGGCACTCCTTATTTGTCGTCGACGACGTCGTCCGGCGGCATGCCGACCACGTCCGTCACCGGTGTCATGGACACCGACTTCGCACCGTACCGCGATTTCTACACGCGGCGTGTACAGCGCCTGGAGCGATTCAAGAAGGCTCGCAGCTTTTGCTGTGTGGTCGGCGACGATGAGCCTGGACTTGCTCTACCACCGCCTCCGCCACCTCCCGCTTCTCCGCCGTCCTCGAGTGCTGCCGGACTGGACGCCAAGTTTAATGAGCTGCGTCAGAAAATGGTAAGCAAACGGACTTTTTGACTGTGTGCGATCTGCGATACTGAAAAAGAGTGTTTTCCTATGAAAAACAGGGCGCAAATCTGTCGGGTGTGGACGGACTTATGTGACCGCCTGAGAGCTGACTGAAGTGGAGTGGTTTGGGGCGGGCGGGGGTGCTCGAGCGGGCGGCCACAGCCGTCAAGCCAATCGTGTCGGTCAATCCACCGCGACCGCCGACCAAACAGAGGCGGCGGCGTCGCGCTCGTGGTCGCTTCGCACCCTTTGGCCAGCTGCGCGCGTCCGCTGTTTAATTTCTGCCCGGCCGGCCCCGCCACGGTTCCGCGTTCGCTCGTGAGATATGAAGGGGAGGATTTGAGGTGGTGGTCGAGAGAGGGCCAAAGGGGATTGGTATAATCCGATCGACAGTTGCGCGCTGATTTTTCACGATCTAACGCCCCCCCCCCTACTGAGTGTCGCTGATCCATCAGCCGTAGGTGCGAAGGGGCCGGGCGGCACCGGGCAGGGACAAGGCCGGACGAGGTGCGACTACTGAGAAACGCGCTTCTTGTGGTAGGACTCGGGAGAATTGGGCGACAATGGACGAGTCCTTAGTCGCGTCGCGACCTCGACGTTCCACCTGTGCGCGCCCTCCTCGCCTCCCCTTCCGCCTCCTAGTCGCCGCAGTCGGGCCAGCAGTATTCGACTAACAGTCGCCGACGTCTACCGAATCCTCCGGCCGCACCCAGTCAATCATGAGCGCATTTGGCTTGGGGATCAACGCACTCGTCACCTTTCGATAAGTGTCTCTAGCACGGTGTCTGCACGTTCCTTCCTCCTATCATTATCTTCGACCGTCTCATCATGCCGGCAGGACTGTTCTCTCTTCTTTGCTGCTCTCACGCGACCCCTGCCACGGTGTTTACGCAATCGCGTCACTGTCTACGCCCGATTGTTTGTCCCCCCTCTTGCCCGGCTGTTCATTATCTGTCAAGCAGTCGGGTCCACTAAGCCGACAGCGCATCACACAACCGCATCCGACTACACTGAGATATGAGTGATGTGCAGAAGGACTCGCGTCGAATGACGTCTGTCACACTCTTGTCGCCCGCAGTTTTTCACCAACCGGACTGATCCGTCTCGGGCAAAAGCCAGAAATAGCGTTTGCACATTTGCAGGCGGAAAGGGGGCCGCCCGGTTTGCTTATGCCGGAAATTGCGGTTTCTGGCTTTCGACCGACGAAGGGGTGGGCGGTTAATGAGCGTCTGGTGGCCATCTGCCCTTGCGCGCATTACGCCGTTGCCGGTCCGTCTAGCGGAAGGATAGTGGCCGGTGCGGGCTGGCATTGGATCGCCATAGACAGGAAACCGCCTTTGTCTCGGACCCGCCCATGGGAATGGGATTAACCTCGCCATGAGGCGGCACCGATTGGCCCGGGCCGGCGATTGAGGTGGCCGCCGTCGTGGGTACCGTTTCACGCATTCAGCCACCGTTGCCTGGCCTCGCCCGACCGCTTGCGACCATTGCGACCGACAAGCACTTCCGACCCGAAGACCGTCTTTGCACGTAACACCTTGTTGCATGTGTTTTCTCGGTCGTGAAAGAAATTCGCCGCGGGACAGCCGAAAGAAGTGCGCATCGAAGGCGGGGAAATTAGCGGGCGGTCGACGGGCGGCGGTTGGGTTTCGTCGAGGATGGCTGGTAGGAGGAATGTGCCGGATTAGTCGCGGACGACGACGGGACCTGCTCCGTCTGATGGGCGCGCTGGGCGGTATCTCCAGCGGGCTATCGGCCGTCGTCGTCGACTTTTTGCGCGTCGCTGACTGAACGGGAAGACAAACGCACGACGCATTGGAAAGCGAGAAATCGGGCGCAATATTGTTGCCCTAATCGATGCCGACGTTGCTGGCCACGATCATGCCGTAATTGACGCCGTCGGGGGTCCGATCCGCTCGACTGATTGCTCGTTTGCGCTTCGGAGAAATCTCACGCAGGGCGAGTGACAGCGATCGAACAAGAAGGTGATTCTGTATGTCGTCAATGATGGCAGGGCAGGAGCCGAGAAGTACCTGCTCTTGTATTGCGTCGAGTCAAATTGACCCCGTCCGCCCGAAATTGAGGCGGATTGAGGGAGAGGGGAGGAGGCCACGTACGCAAGAGGACCGGACGGTGCAGCTCTTTCGGTCGGTCGAGAGAGATCGGCCGCGAAAAATGGCTCGACCGAGATTTGTCCGCGGTAATTTGGCCGAAGGACGACCCGCCGCTCGTCTGACAAAAATCATCCATGTCGATGAGTTTGCCGACGGAGCGGGTTTTTCGAGGTCAATGTCGGGTCAAACGTTCTGAGATATTTGCGCAGTAGTCGTCGTCACATTTCTTGGTCATCAGCCTGTGTCTGTTGTGCAGTTTTGAATTCTGTCTAGCCGCTACGCCCCATATGTTGGTGTTGACACCAACGCAGCAGTTAGACGCGCAACGCTTGAACTTGATGACGACGTTAAAGCGTTTAGGAGCAACGCGACGCTAACTAAAGCTGATCACACGACTTACACATTGTGCAGCATTGTCTGCAGTTGTTTGCGAGCGACTTATGACGCAGCAGCAATCTTTTCATTGTCAGCCTCGAGTCGAAAAGTCGCTGCCTCTCGCAGTTCTCTGTCGTGCCTGGTGGATACATTTTAAGAGCTGCTTATTGTCGCGAGCGGTTTATCGTAACTTGACATGGTCCAAAGAAAAGTGCAACTGTAGGAGGGGCGGTCGAGCAAACAAATATGAAAACACCAAGGGTGCGAGTGAACTGCGCTGCCGAGCGGTCGGCGCCAATTGAGCAAGCGATAGCAACCGCGTATGAAGGGGGTCGAATCGGCGTCGAGTAGCGGCGGGGTGAATGAATGCCTCGCATTCTTCGGCTCGGTCGAGTGTTTGTCCACCGGCGTCGGTGACATAATTCCGGCTGGACCCTGGTCTGCTTTGTTCCGGCGCAAAATGCCTCGCGTCCGGTCAGCCCTTCGCCCACCCACGACTGACCACACACAGACACGCTGGACGCTTGCGCTGCGGAAAGAGACAGATGGAGGCGGTAAACAGCCCGGGTCGAGACGATCTGTGGACCTATTTGCCCTTTTGTGGACGAGCGCCGATGACCAAATACATGGTGCAAATGTGTCTGCGTGTGTGGTGCGTTTGAAGGGCGCGTTTGCACAACTGGTCAGTGTCATGTCAACGAATCACACGGAGACTCGCATGAGAAACTGGATTTGGTTCGAAAAGTGTGGGTCGATCGTAAAAGCGCCGGCTGGCCTTTCGGCGGTCGGACGGGAATGTCCATCGGTCAGCCCCTTCGCCCTTGGCTGGCCTTAATTCCAGGGCTGGTAGCGGCGGCGACGAGATGCGATTGGAATTCGAACGAAACGGGACAAACTCGCAGTCATCATCGGCGGTCGAACAATCGCCTAAGCGTCCTTACGAGAGAGTAGTGATTTGGTGAAGGCCCATTTCTGGCCGGCGGCCACACTAAACAAACTGGAAGGAAGACGGGTGAAAAACGATCGATGTTGGGGAAAGGGTTGGGGACACGCGACTTGAGAAGGCGATCGGCCTTGACACGAGCGACGGCGACGTGGTGCAAGTCGCCGACCCGATTTTCTCTCACTTCCGCGATTCGAAAACCAAAGGCCCGTCACCGAGCTCGCCGCCACATTGGCATGCATATTGCACTCTGGGCGCATCGCGATGACAACTGGCGTGTGGCGACTCGTGGCAGAAGCGCGTCCATTTGAAAGCGAGAGCCTCGCGTGTATTGGCCGCGGCGATTACGATCGCGGGTCGCGCTTACTTCGATCCGGTCGGCCCTTTCTCCTTTCGTCAACGGCGACGGAGGTGTCCGTCGGCTGGGTAAGATGACCGCTGGTCAGGCGCTGACCGAAAGGCGGTCATGCAGGCCGCTGACTCGGATTCTATTGACGTTGTCCCGTTGTCGTCACCGGACGACGTGTTTATGACCGACAAGTGGCCCTGCGCCCTCCAGTCACTACTTGACATCCTTCTCGAATTAACGTAGATCAGCAATTGTTTGCCTACGTCAGGCACGTATAGCGTAACGCAGGAAAGTGTGTCTCGAAAACAGACATCACATTCTGAGTTTTATTGTGCAATGTAATGATGAATCGAATGAAAGAGTTAGTGTTCCCGTAAGTATATGGCCAAGTTGTCGTAAAAAATGCACTGTGACCGCGGTGCTAAAAGAGTCTACAGATACAATATCGATAAGAATCACCGCCAGTTCTGCATGCCCGCCGTAACCCAGGGGCGCACCCGTCAAGGGAAATGTGATAAAACCAATGAAAAGTCGCTCGCGAACACTATAAACACGTCCCAGCAGCAAATTTGAATTACAAAGCTCGTTTGGGGATAGTAAACACATCGCACAACAGTCACATAAAATGGGCATAAAACGGTGTAACATTCACAGAATTTCGGCCAATGGCAATGTATGCAAATTACAAATAAAAATTTGCAGATTTCGTTAATGGAAAACGATGTGACGCTGATGAGGCAATTGCTGGCATTGGGTGAAACAATCGAAGGTCTCAAAGCGGAGTCGTCGCGCAGTCGGCGGTCTTCGCTGGTGTCGTTGAGTGACGAAGACGAGGCCGTCGACGTGGAGATGGAGCAAGAGGCGGTCTCGGGCACCGTCACCCAGCTGCTCGTCAACGAAGACCCGTCGCCTTTCCCCCAGCGCAAGCAGTACTTCTCGCGCAAGAACTCAGTGCTGCGCATTCCCATCCCGCCCTGCCACAAGCACCTCAACCACCGGGCGCTTCGTTCTCCCGCCGGCAACAGCTGCAACTCGACCGACGACGACGTTTCGTCGGGCGTCTCGTCTGTATCCTCCCGTCGCTCGGAGGACAATGGCCACAGCCAGCAGCAGCAGGAGACACGCGACAAGCTGTCGCCGCTGGTCTCGCCGAACGGCTCGTTCTGTTCGGCGCGCAAGATTACGCCTAGCGCCCGCAAGGGCCACGACTCGAATGTCAGCATTGACTCTGGCATCCGATTGTCCTCGCCGCCCCACTCGCCAGCCCATTCGGACTTGGACGACAACTGCGTCAAGGAGCAGGACGAGGTGTTCGTCTGAAGTTGTGCACCAGATGGCTCTCGATGAACCTCGTTCTGCTCTGCGTCAGTCATCGTCATCATTTTTATCCTCATCACACTCACGTCACTTTTTTTACTCGCTTCTCCCTTCCTCGATTCTATCTCTCTATCATCGCTCATCGCTGCACTGCTGACGACGAATGGCGCTATTCCTCTTTCTATTGCCTACTTCTACCCCATCAATAGACGCCATTTGAAATGATTTCGCCTTCTTTTTACGATTTCCGCACGTGGAAGTAATTTGCTCCGATATTATTACGTGTTCGTATCCTTTTGTAGTGTGCTTCAACCACTATTCTTCCAATTCAGAGTCGGTCCTCCCAATTTGTCGCTTCCACAAGTTCTCTCAATTCGGCTAGTTCGCGTTCAGACTCGGTTTACTGTTGGATCGGTTTGTCTCGAATACATTATCGTAGCGTAATATGCGTGTTGGTGTTGAAATATGCTTCCTTTCTTTTGCACTAACTTCTGTGTTGATCACGTTGGTTCGATGCGTTGTTCCTATTTGGAATTAAATGAGTTGCTCTGCACACTACCGTCCGGCCTACCAGTCAATTTTTGTCATATTTGTGCTTGCATGCGACGATGTATTTTTTGATCCGATGCGACACTGCGATTATCATCGATGTTATTAATTCGTATGTACACACTTTGTCGTCGACTGATTCGTGCTGTCTGCGAATAAATAGTCATCGTGGATCAGGAATTATAGTTTACATTCAGCAAACACGATAGTGCGCAATTAATAAGAGACCGCACAATAACAAAGAATGACAGGGAGAAACAGGGAACGGTATATCAGGGAATTTGAAAGATATTTCAAGTGAATCCATGATCAAACATCAACACGGTAAATCGCAGAAGTAAAAGTTAAATAAATGCGAAAGAAATATACATTGCACTCTTTGAAAGAACATGACATAGAGTAAGTAATATGCGCGAGGTTTCCAAACTTGCGTATCATAGAGACATTGAGACGACACATAAAATGAATATAAGAGCATGGAAGGATATGATCTTCTTAGGGAAAGATAATAATACAGAGCAGTGAGTCAATTTCCTTAAAACATGAACAATTTGGTTGAGTGAGTTCGAGCTCCGTGAGATTGGTCGCACTCGCAGATACTGTAAGATACTGTAAGATACTGTAAGAAGTTAACAGAATAAGTAAGATTTGCCCGAAGTGCGCGTGCAGAGTACTCTCAAGCATCATGCGATTATTCGGTCTGCAATTTAGTTTACGGTACAAGTTATTCAGCTCGATTGAGTTCATTTGCTAGTAAGACCTCGCAGAAGGTCGATTGGAACGGGGAAAATAATGGTGGAATTCTTCTCTGCCGAAATGGAGCTGAGCGTTTGCAAGTAGCGAAGTTGTAGAGCGCCCGGGGATTCGGCCATCACATCGGCCGCTTCCTTCAGGGCTCGCGACGCTTTCTGTTCACCCTCTGCGGCGATCACCTGAAAAATTGATCAATTTTCTCTCTCCTTAGTATTTTAATGGCCTTTAATGGATAAGTTATGGGCGGTATTTCGCTTTACTATACAGGTTTTTTGCTTGAACTTCTCAATATTGCCCCTTGCAAATGTCAGCTCGTATTGCGTAAACGATGCGTGACTATGGTTAAGTAAATTTAGAACCAGCGGCTCAAGGTTGTGCAAATAGAGCAATTCTGTGCGCAATAACAGCCTTGACAATAAACATCAAGAGCCATAATTACTGTATAATGAGCGAGAGTATTAATTGTCGCACCTTTGCGCGGGCTTCACGCGCCGATTCTGCTTCAGCTGCCATGGCGCGCTGAAGTTGCTGCGGTAGGCGGACATCCTTGACTTCAACGCGTTCCACTTTCACACCCCACGGATCAGTGCCTTCATCGAGTGCGCTCTACAACGAGATCAAAGACCGATTTAAAACCCTACTTTTCAGGTACGATTGAGATTTCGTTTCTGGTCAGTTCACTTCTTCGCTCCAACAGGAACAAACGCACAACGATCAATCAACACAGCAGTTTGCTGGCACAGTCATTCAACCAATGTGCATTTTTTGTGTTTTGCTCCTTCTGTCATTAAAAGACATTTGCTTCAATTGCGCATGGCCGACAAAAGTGCTACCTGCGTGCGTGCGTCTGTTCCCTTGAGCAAGCAATGTGCCGGACAAACGGAATCAACGAACAAACATTGTGTGCGTTCGTGTTGGTATTTCACTGAGCGCGAGGTAGTATGTATTTGCATTTCCCGCCGCAAGCAAACAGGAAAAGCAATTATTCGTAGTGGTAGCAGAAAACGAAACGCAATCTGCCCCTCTCTCCCATATAGCTGGTTCGTCGAATGCCAAACAAAATTGCTCACTCGTGGCAAGCGACATATGTGACAATCAGATCGTTCGGTCGATTCGAGCTCCGTGCATGTGATAATGCTATCGGTTAAACATAAAGCTGCAAGCTTTGACTGACACAATAATTCATTTCAAAGATGATA
>JAQGAX010000806.1:0-13832 GCA_034698105.1 Plectus exinocaudatus
GAAAGCGCAAACGCCTTTAATTTAAAGAAAGGGAAGAGGGAACCCGCGCACAGTTTTCGCAACAGTTGTCGGAGGTAGCAAATGGCACCGCACAAACAATTACACGAAGCAGCGGACTTCGCCTCGTAAAACTAACGTACGTGCGAAAGCACAAGGCGCGTAAATCGTGTGAGGAAAAGGGAGGGGCGAGCTTAAAAGAAATTATCGCACGTACACGAGGCAAAACACAAATTTTAAAAGAATTGTTTTTGCTTGAAGTGAAGCGAGTTGCAAACTTAACGTTGCGAAGGATAGATGGAAAAAAAGAAAAATCGAGAAAAAGAATTTGGAATTTCAACATAGTTGCTGACGTTAGAGGTCTCAAATGGCTCCGTCCTATTACTACTGCTTGCTGATAGCATTTTTTTTAATATAATAGGCTAAACATAATCCTTTCACAAGCCCGGTCCACCCTTTAACAAAGCAATGCTCAACCACGAGAAGAATCTAACGAATATTGCATCACATGAGATATTGAAAAATTTTCGCACTTGCTGAACTCTTCGAAATGTCAACTAATCCTAAAATTGGGCAAATTCAACCGTCAAAGACTCGTACCGCGACAGTCGTCGTTCATAAATCGTCGAGAAACGCTCCAAATAGTTGTTGACCACTCAAAATTCCATGAATTGCTTCTTTTTTCCAGTTTTCATTTATTCTTTCGATGAAAAAGGCGTTTTGAGTGCTCTGTGCTATGCCACAACACGTCGCACACGTTGAAACCTGGGCTGAGCTTAGTGCTATTGAGTCCCGGCAAGAGCGTTAATACAGTATCCTCTCGGTCCCAAACTCGCGCGCGAAAACGAACTTTAAGCACGATTTGAAGCTGAACTAAGCCGAATTGGCGAAAATAAAGTCGATGTCCAAAATACCCATACTCGAATTAGTAAACAGCCGCAAAGTTTTTCACTTCAGGATCCCTTTAAATACTCTCGATATTTTTTCCCTCGATATTTGGACCTCAATATTTTGTCCCTAAGCCGATTTGCTCATGCGCTGTGCGCACTCCAGGCGAACTCTCCTGGCGACCCTTCGCGTCGCAAAGGTGTGCCTCCCGATCGACCTGTAACGGGACTGCTAACAACGTAACATTCGTTACCGATACCCATACCTGGTGAAGATTCTACATGATGAAAAATGCCCAGGACCCAACCTTTTGCGGGAGAGTCTTTGAGAATTTACACTCGAAAGGATTACGGTAGCTTGTTCAAAGCTCTACATGATGGTCCACATTGCCCAACTATGCCGAATCCTATATCGATACCAAGAGGTACGAGATCAGTCTTGGTATCGGTATCGAATTGGATAGGAGACTCGGAAATTTCTAAGCTGATCCGGGATCGTTATAGGTATACTTCCACCCCCGGTTGGCTCTCATGCACCCCCAGTTGGTCGAGTCAGCGCACGCCACTGATCAAACGGACCGCGCGATTACTTGACGCTGTGTAACAGTGGCAAAGGAGACGATCTCGTGCGCTATTATAGTGGCGATCAGACGGATAAACGACACATGTTCACACGAAAAATTTTCTCACGGTTACATCACGTGAAATGCCGAGGAAGGGTTGTCGATTACCGTATGGTAGAGTGCTAGAGTCCATGCTTTCGGTGTCTCAGTGAATGGCGCAAAGGTGTATCAGCGGGTTCCGAGAGATTTGGAAAGGAATATGTTAGGCGTTAGAAACCGAACCGTTGGGGTGGCAACCGAAAATGCTGCACGTAGATTCTAGGTTGGGTGGTTCAGATCTCAGAACCTTGGGAGGGGAACAATCCCAGAAGACGAAGGGGATCCCAGGCAAATTTTTAGTTCCCAGGAATGAAGACTGAATTTCGAACTCGATATATAATTGCGTTGCCTTGCGATCAAACGACGGTTCTAAATACAAACAATAATACAGAAGAGACTGCGGCCGATCATATCAATACTATTTTTGTTCAAGTTCCATCGTTCACTGATTTGATTTTCATCATTTCGTGGTGTGTTCTTCAAGCTTTAAATAATTGCTATCTTCCAAAAGAAAAAACGAAATACAATAAAATGTGTTTGCATGCGGATGTATTCCACAAATAGCACCGCTGACGAGAACAAGCAGAAGTCCAAAAATCGAATTGTCTGCAACTGATTATATTAATCTTATCAAAGACTACCATATGCGTGTTTGCGTTGTGACGACGATCATTTGCGTGTTTTTCTCATGCACTCGCAAAGTTGAAGTTAGGCTAACTGGTCAACTTGAAAAGTTAGGATAACAAATGCTCAACAGTATCCTTATTCTTTGTATTATTTCATTACCGGCTGCTAATTTATTTCAATGTCCCGATGGTTGGACCGATTCGACATTGAACAAATGCTACCTGGTCGTCACGACTAGAAAAATTTGGTTTGAAGCCGAAGATTTCTGTCAGAAACAGGCACCTTACGCGCATCTCACGTCTATAAACAGCGCCTTTGAGAATTCGAACATAAACGGTACAATACAAAAAGTTTAATGGTCACGAATTTTGAATTTGGGGTTGGAAATCTTTGAGTGAAGATAATATCAGGAGTATATGGTATTCAATGACCGTCAGGTGCGTTGCTGAAGGGGGCGCGGGGGCATGGCCCCCGGGTTTTGGAATTGCCCCCGCCAGTTTTCCGAGGTCCGAAAAAAATGAGAAGGGTCCCCCCTTGAAAAGTATCAACATGCCCCCTGGATATCAATTTTGCCCCCCCCCGTTTCCGATTTCTGGCTACGCGCCTGATGACTGTCGAAAACCATTCAATATATGAGGGTGGCGTTCATAACGATGAGAAGGGTTGTGCTCGACTTGTAATAGATATTGAGGTCTTGGAAGAAGGTCGACTGGTTCTTCATGAAAGATCCGAACTTTCTCAGCATAGATGACTGTGTTATTCGCTTTTTTAATGAATTTAATATTCGATATTGAAGCTTATTACAGATATTTAACGCTATCATAGTGAGGGAAATTCAAATTTATTATTATGGCGAAACAAAGCACTGAATCCGTGTTTCTGTGTTTGGATGAATTACAGTATTTGCAAACGAAAATGGGGTCCGGATTTTAATTGCAATGAGAGCAGAGTATGGCACTGATCTAGTAATGATGAATCATTTCGCGATTAATAAATGTAACCATTTTGTAATTTCAGCTATCGTCATCCATACTCCGTCGGCAACCATATGTGATCAACTTTGGATTGGCGCGAACGACTTCAATCACACAGTCACATTTGTATGGACTGATGGATCCCCTTTCATTTACCAAAAATGGGATAAATGTAAGGCATTTTAAATAAAACTGCAATTGTCAATACTACTAAACTTCGATTTAATAAAGTAAATTAGTTAAAATTTCACTTTGTCGTAAAAATGTCAGAATAGTGTCAAAAAGCTAAGACGCAAACCTTTAAATGCCTACAGAATGTTTGAAGAAGCATTTATCATTGCACTTTCTCCAATATCTGTCCAAGAG
The DNA here is from genome assembly GCA_034698105.1 of Plectus exinocaudatus. Classification (NCBI taxonomy): domain Eukaryota; kingdom Metazoa; phylum Nematoda; class Chromadorea; order Plectida; family Plectidae; genus Plectus; species Plectus exinocaudatus. The sequence continues at coordinate 3,514 of JAQGAX010000806.1, forward strand.
CTAGAGACAGCCGACTTTTTAAACAATAATATCTGTCATAGTGAAGAAGTACGGGCTGAGGATTTTAAGTGGAGAACGCGAGCGGGCTGTTGCCAGGCCTTTACCCTTTGGTACCCAGTCGGGAAAGGGTCATTGCCGGTCAAGGCGATGTCCTACCACGATTCCAGCTTTGCTGAAGGTTGCAGAGCAGTTGCTACCTGGCCAGTGGAAGCACTGCTTTCGCTAGTGCCCTTTCAGTCAGCAGTGCCTTGCCTAATTACCATTCCAAGTCACCCTCACTAATTCACCCTTAACTGTTTCCGTTGCCGCCTCTAACATCGTGTTTGCAGGTTCACCCGTGTTCCCTCAGGTGAAACTTCCTTTTTCATGGGCTAGGCGAAGCGCTGACAGAAGGGTGTAACTCCATTTATGTCCACTGTATTTAAAATGGTTCATTTAGGTTCATGTAGACTCATTTTCGGTTAATCACACCTTACTCTGTCTTATTGAAGAAATATTATATAAATAAATTACTTCACGATCTCGATTAAAATTTTCATAGAAATTAACATACAGAGATATATTCAAATAATAAAGGTATTGATATTGAAATTACTAAGGTATTAAATATTTTTAGCTCAGCCAGACCTCGATTATATGTGTGTTTCGTCTCTTGCAAGAACAACTGGAGCATGGCGAACACAACGTTGCGGAGAAGAGAATTGTTTTATTTGTGATTACAATAAAACAGCGTCAACTCCGCCACCATCAGCGTCAATGACCGATTGTTATGATTGGCTGCAAGCTGGTTCAAGAGCCAGTGGAATTTATGAGATCACTATACATGGTCATGCGCCATTCGACGTTTACTGCGATATGACCACTGATGGCGGTGGTTGGACGGTCTTTCAAAAGTAATGTTTTATCATATTGCATGGTTTAATATCTTCATGAAATACGAGCAAAGAATATAGCTTCGATTGAAATTCGCTTGAACAAGGTCTTATTTCCCACACCCTCACTCAGGTCTATTGCGATCCTGCGATCCTATTGAAAACATTGTCTTTTAGGCGTCAAGACAACTCCGTTAGTTTCTATGATCGAACATGGACTGAATATAAGAATGGATTCAACAATGGAATTGGAAATAACTCATGGCTTGGACTGGACAAAATTCATCTTATCAGCACGAAGGATAACACCGTCGTACTGCGAGTCGATTTGTATGGAAACCAATGTCTGAACCCAAACTACTGTCCAAGTGATTCTTTCAATGCCAACGACTACTGGTACGGCGAGTGGGGTGGATTCAAGGTAATGGGTAATGCTCAAATAATAGATAAATCGAGGCGGGCACCAATTAGCGCCAATGATTAGTGGTGGAACTTCATTTTTTGCAAAGACAGGGTGCAACACGAATAGGACATTTCATAAAGAAAGTTGAGGTACACGAAAACATGAAAATAATGAATTAGCACTAATATATGCAAGTGCGTACCCAGTAATACCAAAACCGGTGGGGGAGAATTGCCTCCGCGTCCCTTCCTTCAGCTACGCCCCTGACAAACAGCTCTGACACTCTCCATGAAGTTTACTTTCGCATTCGCAATGTTTTCTCCAGGTTGACAATGAAACTCGAAATTATCAACTCAAAATGACCAGCGCAACCGGTGGAAATCTAAGTAGCTTGGATGGCAACGATTTATTCTATGGTTGGAGCAATTACCAGGCGTTCTCAACAATCGATCGAGACAACAATGGATTCGGTGGCGGAAATTGTGCTTCTTATGGTGGAACCTATTTCGGGTATGAAGAGTGATATCTGGTGGCAAGTAACCCCTGGAACTAGTGCGGTAGTGTTCTGTTTTTGGGCTATTGACCGACTTCAGGTTCATGGAGTATGAGTCACTGTATTGACTCATGACCCTTTCAGTTTTGCCCACGCATAACTTTGCTTGGCTAGTTTGCCCTCCTCTTAGCACGTAGGCCAAATTTTGAAAGGGTAAGCATTTTGGAGCTGAATTTCCATTTCATCAATGCCATTGGTTGTCCAAGGACTGTGAGGATATGGAAGGTTTGCAAAACTAACCATTCCACTCTGACCGTAATCGACGTATTTCGGTACTCGTTGAATTTCAGAGCTTGGTGGTACTCGCGTTCAAATTGCGGTAAGTATTACCTCAACGGAAAATATTTATCATCACCCAGATGGGGACCAAATGGAATGGGCGTATATCGTACCCATTTCGTGAATGATTACTGGATCAATCCTGTAAGATCTGAGATGAAACTAAGAAGGAAAGTCTAATTATGTGGTTTCTTTATCTCTGATTGCTGTAATAAAACAACGGAAATAAATATGTACAATGGAGCAAATAAGAACGTGAAGATACTGGACCTGACCACAAGTTCGCGGGAGGGGCGGGAACTAAACAGCTTGATCAGAAAACGAGACGCCTATTAGCGCCAAATGTAGAATATTGACAAATTTTAGGAGCCTCAGGCGAAAAGTTAAAATCGCAGAAAACTTTTAACAAAAAGAAATTTTTTGTAGTTAATGAAATCTTTCGGAGGCCGCTCAATCCTTGGAGATAAAAGATGTTCTGTATAGTTTCTATATATGCATGAGAAATTTTAGTGGCATCGTCATGCGCGACTACATATGTGATAATGTGCGGCAACCTAGGGGGAACTTTTTCATTTTCTGTGAGCTAAATTTTTCGCGAAATCGAAAAATATAACGGTCATGCTCTGAAGAATTCTCTCTGAAGAAATGCGGCAGTGTCAACCCCGAGGGGTTCCTTGCTTGGTTTTTTTGGATTCAGGATGGTCTGGAGTTCTCTTCAATACTTCTGCGTTTCGGTTTTCGGAAACTTACGTGACAAATGAAGTGCGGCAATTGCGGCACATTTATCGTCGAAATTTTTCTATTAGAAACACTAAAACAAAGGTTTGGTCTCGCAAAGATAAGGTTCAAGCGCGAAATACGACTAGCGCGCAGCGGTTGCTAGGTAACACCTAGGTTTCCTAGGAAACAGAGTTGTTACCTGGCTAGTTGCCAGCCAACGTTCATTGCAATTACATAGTACAATTAGTCTCGCAACGATTCGTGCTCAACATGCTTGTTATGGACGTCTGCGTGTTACGATACACTTTTCAGCGTTCTGTTCCTCGCGAAGAAATTTCGACGATACGCTCCCTGCTCAGATAGCAAACATTCTGCAGATGAAATGAAAATAATATTGATCTCTTTTATCATTCAGCTAACTCCAACTTATACTAAATGACGCTCGTAGACGGCGCTGTGGCCGAGTGGTCTAAGAGCCTCGGCTCTAAGCCTCAAGGTCGGCGGTTCGACCCCCCCCCCCACCCCAGCAGCGTCGTCTCCGGTGTCAAGCCTGCGACAGCCGACCGAGGAGCACGTGTTGTTATGAGGATCGGAAAACCGAAAAAGCTGACCCCATGACATAGTGGGAATAAACAGCTTAAGAAAAAAGGACGCTCGTCAGTTTTCAGTTGCTTGGCAAAGAGAAAAGTATCCCTGTAGTTGATCGTAATAGGCACACAAAGTACAGGGTGTCCCATGATTACGGCAGAATATCATTTCCTTATATCTTAGCCAACACGCAACGGATTTAGGAGCGATTTGTTGCATTTAAAAGAAGGAGCGTTGAATTTTTGTTCGAAAAAAGAATTACGAAAATTGGACAAAAATTCATGAATCTGTAGCGGTTTCAAAATAAGATCAGTTTTCGCCAGAATTTTTTTTGAAATTTTGTAAATTTTGAAAATTGCAGAAATTTCTGAAAAGAACATTGTTTCTAGATAATAAGTATTTTTGTGCTGATTACGAATCTGAACTCAAAAATGCGATCAATTTCTTCAAAAACGAGAAAGTTTGCGAAATCAGATTTTTGTATCAATCAAAATTAATTTTCTCGTTTCTCGTTGACGCGTGTTGAATATCTGATACTGCGTATCAGATATTCAACATGCGTCAGTACCAGTCGTGACTCCATTTACTCCCGTCATCGATTTCAAAACCGTATTGTGAGAACCGGTGTAAGAATGTGTCAAAAAACGATAATCAGAATAAAATTTGCAGACCTGGGCAATACAGTTGTTTCCACAGATATAATTGCTACACCCTTTAAACAGTGTCTAACTGTCATGTTTCTGCAGAACACATATTAGGTGCAATTATTAATCACATCCTCTGTTTTCATGCAATACAAACTGGCGATGGGCACACTGCATCTGATTCCTAAAGCACAAGCGCCTGTTCGTCAAGGTCAATAGGCGGAGTTCAGACGACAGCAGGACCTCTCGGTGACCACAATGATTTGGTACATTTCCTTATGAGACAATTAAATAGCTAACGTATTGCTGAGTGTATGCATATTTCTGAGATATTCAAACGCCTGATGATCATTTGAGTAAAAATATGCATTAGTTAATACCCCCATCAGCCCCAAAAAATAGTACACATAATGAGTTCAAATCTTGCTCAGTACCACGTCTTCTCAGCACGCGACGAATTCGCAAGGAACAGAGGCAACAGCCATGGACTTGGACGCACCAAATATTGTATGTTACGAATGCATTCTACAAAACCGTGCGATGGATGAATCGACAGATGAACAAATCGTACAGGTCCGACAACATATAAATCCATCACCATATGAATTATTTCATAGCGAAGCGAAAAGCTTGCGAAAGCAAACTCTTTCGCATGACCCAGCCTAAATAACCGGGCCATCGTGGGGCGTTTAAAATTTATCAATATTGTTCCTTTAACGAAAAGGCAGATTAAGGTGTTTTGTTTTTCTGCAAACTTGTGGTCAGGTCCAGTATCTTTACGTTCTTTTATGCTTCATTGTACATATTCATTTTCGTAGTTTTATTATAGGAACCGGAGATAAAGAAAGAACACAACTACACTTTCCTTCTCAGTTTCATCTCAGATCTTACAGGATTGATCCAGTAATCATTCACGAAATGGGTACGGTATACGCCCATTCCATTTGGCCCCCACTTGGGTGACGATATGTATTTACCGTTGAGGTAATACTTGCCACAGTTTGAACGAGGGTACCACCAAGCTCTAAAATTTAACATGTTCAGCATGCTATTTAACATTCAAGTGTTTCGATTTCGACCAAACTGAAATAGTTAGTTATGGGAAGCTTCAATAACCTCGCAACCCTTGGAGCATTTATGGTATTCCTTAAGCCTGACTGGAAACTAGCAATTCCCAAAACTGGACCAAGTTGGCCTTGTTTTCTGAGCCACCCCTCCCCTCCAAAATTCGATCTTTGTGCTTCGAGGAGTGCATATTTGCGGAGCCAAATTATGTCAGGGCGGAACTGAGAGGTCATGAGTCATTACCATTACTCATACCATGAAGATGAAGTCGGCAAAAAGTCAATGAAGCCAGTGCCACAAAAACAGAACCATACCGTGCTTGTTCTAGGGATTACCTGCCACCAAATATCACTCTTCGTACCCGAAATATGTTCCACCATATGAAGCACAGTTTCCGCCACCGAATCCATTGTTGTCTCGATCGATTGTTGAGAACGCCTGGTAATTGCTCCAACCATAGAATAAATCGTTTCCATCCAAGCTAGTTAGATTTCCACCAGTTGCTCTGGTCATGTTGAGCCGATAATTTCGAGTTTCATTGTCAACCTGGGGAAAACATTGCTAATGCGATAGTACACTTCGTGGAGAAAGTCAAAGCTGTTCATGTTATCAGGGGCGTAGCTAAAGGATGTGGCGTCAAGGCAATTTCCCCCTCCAGACTTTAGGAATTCTGACTACGCGCCGCATGTTGGACCTAATTTATTCATTTCATTTTTCCCTGAACCCAATCTTCGCCTATGACATGTCCTATTCGTGCTGCATCCTGTCTTTGCAAGAAATGAAGCTTCATCGCCACTAATCACTGGCGCTAATTGATGCTCGCCTCGATTTATTTATTATTTCTACACTGCTCATTACCTTGAATCCTCCCCACACGCCGTACCAGTAGTCGTTGGCATTGAAAGAATCACTTGGACAGTAGTTTGGGTTCAGACATTGGTTTCCATACAAATCGACTCGCAGTACGACGGTGTCATCCTTCGTGCTGATAAGATGAATTTTGTCCAGTCCAAGCCATGAGTTACTTCCAATTCCATTGTTGAAACCATTCTTATATTCAGTCCATGTTCGATCATAAAAGCTAACGGAGTTGTCTTGACGCCTGAAGACAATGTTTTCAATAAGATCGCAATAGGCCTCAAAATTAGACAGGGTTCCGAGCGAAGGTGTTCCTGCTCAAGCGAATTTCAGTCTAAGCAATATGCTTTGCTGATATTTTCATGAAGATATGAAACTATGCAATTTGCCAAACATTACTTTTGAAAGACCGTCCAACCACCGCCATCAGTGGTCATATCGCAGTAAACGTCGAATGGCGCATGACCATGTATTGTGATCGCATAAATTCCACTTGTTCTTGAACCAGCTTGCAGCCAATCATAACAGTCGGTCATGGACGCTGATGATGAAGAAGTTGATGCTGATTGTGGTCGAGTTGAAGTTGAGAGTGCCAGAGTTGATGTTGATGGTGGCAGAGTTGACGCTGTCTTGCTGTAGTCGCAAATGAAACAATTCTCTTCACCGCAGCGTTGTGTTCGCCATGCTCCAGTTGTTCTTGCAAGAGACGAAACACACATATAATCAAGGTCTGGTTGAGCTGAAAGCATTAAATGTCAAAATTAAGTGCTATATTTGTTCGAATATGTCGAAGTTTGGTGTGCAAAACGTGAATTCTTTTCAAAATGCAGAAATGAGTGATTTTATGCAAAAATTTGACAAAAATACTGTATTTATTTTCAAAATACAACCGTCTCCAATAATGTGACCCTCTCTAATAGTACTGATAATGTAACCATAATAATGATCTCTAATTTTACGACCCTCTCCAATAGTGCGACCGGTCGTACTATTAGATTAAGTACGGTATGCCAATATTGCTTCATTTTTACCATTTATTCGAGTTTTTAGTTTATAGTTGCTGCTGCTGTTTGTATGAATTATTGGTTTGGTACACCGACCACATCAAGTTTTTGAACATGGATTAAACCGGTCAACCTCCTGTAAGAAGGGCAAAAGGAACGGTTAATTGTGAAATACCGTATTTTCTCTAATAATACGGCATGCCGTACTATTTTTCAACCTGCAATTTGAACCTGACGATTCAAAACTATTTGAACTTTTTTCAAGAAAGTTTCCAAAAAGTTGCAAAGCGAAAGTTGCAAAAAGGTTAATTAATGTACATACACACAAATAACGCACAATTTTTCTGGTATGGTGGTGCGTTAGAGATAAGGGGGACCGTACTATTAGGGACGGACTGCCGTACTATTAGAGAGTGCCGTACTATTTGAGAAAATACGGTTGTGATGAGGGACTATATTGATGAAGTGGAGTGAACGCATTGCTTTCGAAAATGGCACCAGGGAAAGCAGTGCTTCCCCTGGTCTAAAGCGAATCAGCACTTCAACTCTTTCGGCAAAGCGGGAGGGAACATCGAGAGATTTCGCCTCGACGTTCCAAGGCTTGAATCGGGTACAATCCATTCGTAAGCAAAAAAATCCAATAATAGCTGGCGAAAACGCAAAAGAAATCCCGCCGCATAATAACAGAATAATTTGCGCCCTATCCAGGCTCAAATGGTAAAAGTTGAGAACCGTCTCGGTAGAGTGCGTACCCTATGCATATCCAGCCCGACCTTACCTTTGCCGCCTCTTTTATTTGAAACGCCTTACATTTATCCCATTTTTGATAAATGAAAGGGGATCCATCTGTCCACACGAATCTGCCTGTTTGATTGAAGTCATTAGCGCCAATCCAAAATTGGACACATGTGGTTGTTGACTGAGTATCGATGACGATAGCTGAAATAAGGAAAACGATAGAGAAGAGGTGGTGGAGGTCACCCCTAACCCTCAAGACTGAAAATATATTATGAAAAATGAGGGTAGTCTTATTGTTTTGGGGTCGAAAATTGACGACCTCCCTTTGATTTCGGCGACAAGCGACTTATTTTTGCGATCCATGTAACGAAAAGAATTTTGGTCCTCCCTGAAGTAGTTTGGACCTCAGTGGCATACCTAAGAACGCCACCCTCCTCGCTTATTCAATGGTTTTCGATGGTCATTGAATACCATATAATTCTGATATTATTTATACCTAAAGATTTCCAACCCCAAATTCAAAAATCGTGACCATTAAACTTTCTGTATCGTACCGTTTATGTTCGAATTCTCGAAGGCGCTGTTTATTGACGTGAGATGCGCGTTAGGTGCCTGTTTCTGACAAAAATCTTCGGCTTCGAACCAAATTTTTTTAGCTGTGACGATCAGATAACATTTATTCAGTATCGTCGAATCGTTCCAACCTTCGGGGCAATTTAATAAATGAGCGGCCGGTAATAAAATAATACAAATAATAAGGATACTGTTGAGCATTTGTTATCCTAACTTTTCAAGTTGACCAGTTAGCCTAACTTCAACTTTGCGAGTGCATGAGAAAAACACGCAAGTGATCGTCGTCAGAACGCAAACACGTATATGGTAGTCTTTGATTAGATTATTTAATCAGTTGCAGACAATTCGACTTTTGGACTTTGTCTTCTTCTCGTTAGCGGTGCTATTTGTGGAATGCATCCGCATGCAAACACATTTCGTTGTTGAAGACTTTCCTCTTTTTGAAGACATTTTTCCTTTCCAAACACTTTTTGAAGACTTTCTTTTTCAAGGTTTACTAAAGGCGGGATTTAGCTTATGTGCTCTGAAAAATAATGAAGACAAAAACTATTCGAACAATTGACGATGGAATGCAACTGAGGATCAATGGAGCAGATAAGGATGGAATGCTTGGATGAGCCGATCGACGCATAGGGCAGGTATGAACCAGAGCTAAGGAGAGTCGATGACTTACATTTCGTTTGCCAGACCTCCAGAATACTAAAATAGTGAGAAAATAGAAAATTGGAACACTCCGTCTCCAAAAGTGTACTCAAAACTCACTCTTTTGCATATGTCCAAGTGGGACTACTTTAGTGTATTCCGGCTCCCAACCTAAGAACAATTCTGAACTACTCTGGAAATCGCCCAAAAATTGAACAATTTTTGCATAATCAGGCAAAAATTTGAATTCAATCAATTTTTGCTCGATTATGATCATTTTGATCCTAGTCATGTCTACTTTTTTTCTTGAACCCCCACTTTCGATTTATATGTATGCTATTTAGTACAAAACATAATACAGTTGCAAACCTTTCCAAGTATTGCTGTGCATCCTGAAAATAAGTACGTCTGGCAAACCTCAGGTTTATTAAAACTCATCATGATCCGCCACCCCATCACCCTTATGTGCAGGCTTATGCTTATTGGCCGGGACCCACATCAAAGCCATCGCCTTCACATCAAACATTTCGCGCCGAATCTCTTTGACCATCGCGGAATAATTCGAGTGAACCGAATAATATCGAGGAGGTCTCGCAATCTGTTCATTGACCTCTCGCGGAAAACAAGTTGTGAATGCATGAACGGTAACGCAGTCATCGCGTTCGCATCGCTGACAGGGGTCGGAATGGACCACAGTTTTAGATCTGGACAGTCGGCAGCGATCACAATGACTCTCCGAGTACCAAGTGTGGCGCGTTTAGGTCATTAGAGAATCGCTCGCGCGCAGTACAGCGGTCCGGTCTTTAAAAGCTGTCGTCCACGGTCTGGTCCGGTCCGTCTCAGTTTAAAAAAGGATGCACAGTCGGTCGGGTCCGGCCACAGAAAAATGGGTTTGGTCCGGTCCGGGGCACGAGTTTCAAATTTGATCGGTGCACCTAGGAATTCGGGTTCGGTAGACCGACCCATCTACACTTATCTGTGCTCTTATAGCATGTGGAGTACAGTGAGCATAGCGTATAGCGATAAATGGGTGATTGGAAGATTTTGACAGGTATAAGCGAATATACTGGTATAAACGATTTTATTATGAACCCATAATAAAACATGAAAACATACATCTTGTTTTTGTCATTAATTCGGCTATATTATGAATGAAAATGGTATATACTGTATCGAAAATCAAACAAAATTTGAACGCGAGGCAAACGATTTCTTCGTACCGTAGATAGTTAGCATTAAATAATAGGGCTCCCTCTTATTTTGGGTCTCTCTTGGAAAAATGGAAAAACCCGGTTTCCATTGTATCGTGTCATGGAAATTACGGTCAAAACGATCGTTTACATGTTAACGATGTCGTATCTATAGATGGCATCATAAGAT
>JAQGAX010000807.1:0-13828 GCA_034698105.1 Plectus exinocaudatus
TCCAACGTGAAACATGAGTCTCGCAGTGAATTCCCCTGAAAATCAGGGTCAGACGAAAAATAAAGATGCGCATTCGGTTCGGCTTCCATGAAAACCCCTGAATACCAATTTGCATGATAAACGGATGCTCCGAACTGAAGTACATGTCCCACGGCGAATTCCCCTTAAAATCAGGTTCTGACGAAAAAACGAACACATGCATTCGATTCAGGAACTTAATAACCTCCATATGCAAAATTTCAGAGAGATTCAGCAAAAGACAAAATATTAATACTGAAATCAAATAGCGTCGGACAAACCGGCACGACGCATACCCCCGACTGAGGAATCTGAAGAAAATTGAGCGCGGCCCCTAGCGGGATTCGCAACAGAACCTTGGAAAAATTTTGAAAAATTGCGCTTTACAGTGTCATTGTCTTTACTCAATATTTTCTTTTTGCCATTTTACGCTATTTTTCGAACTCCCATGCGAATCCGAAGTATTTAAGCTTAATCCTACAACGCCTTGTCTGAGCTGGTATATCCATCCCCAGCTGCCGAAGCCCCGTGTTCCGCCCTTAGCTACGCGCCATAGGCCCAGAAACCGATGTATGGGGAAGGAAATCCAAATGACAGTGAAATCCATTCCATGTCTTACCACTGTTCGCGGATTTCCTATATTAAGCACGATCCGTCTTTCTGTGAGCGCGTGTGCGTGCGGACAGGCCCCGCCCACTTTGATTTTCCGCCGGCCGAAGTACCCCCGGTCGAAGTTCGGGACACGTTTGGCCCAGGATGCAATGCATAAAGGGTAGCCCTATCAAACCGTACTGTTTTCGCCGCGGGTCCGTACGCGAAAATTCAAATCTTTGCTATCTTCTGGAAAGTTAAAGAATGTTCACTTTTTTTCTCCTGTAACGCAAATTTTGGCGGGGCTCAAACGCAAAATAACTAGCGAAGACTCGCGGCGCTAACGACCTTTCCTTGTCACAATTTATAGGGGAAACTCTAAAGACGGGAGGGTGGAATCCCCCATCCCCCAATTTTGTTTTAAAAAATTATTCTAATTACAACTGTTGTAATCACGGTGATTATGGTCATTTTTCGGTTATTTTCAGATATTTTCGGTTTTCTTACAAACCACATCGATTTTGTCGCAATCGTAATTACAGTAGTTTTATTAAATAAGCCCCAGACTGTATACGTCTTACGAATAAAAATATTTTATCGACGAAAACTGACTTGATAGCAGATCGCGAAATCGCTGAGAGTCGTCACTTGGCCAATCGCTATGTTCGTAGCATTCGAAACTGTACCAATTCATTTTTGCAGACATGGCCGTTAATGATGGTTTTGGCTAATGTTGGCAATACGATAGTTTTATTTTGCGGCTATACCTTTAACTCGGTAGTCAACTTATTTTATATGTACCCGTTTATTGGACTACGTCTACACAGCAACAAAAATCAATCGCTGCAACTAAGTAGCGCTGCAAAAATATTTCCAAACAATGCTGAGTATAATTTTTCAATTCTGAATTATCAAAAGAAGCGCTGATAACACGGAAGGAATATTTAGCATGTCAGAAAAAAAATTGCAAAATTTCGAACATGTGGTGTGGCCTATATCTAGACCGTGGGGGCAGAGTCGTATGTCCACCCCCTCCACCAGCCGCTAACAGATAATCCAGTCTGGTAAGGCCATATCTGCGTTAAATGCGTTTTCCATCCTAGCTTACCGTCAGCTCTTGAAATACGTTTAGCGGTCAACGCAAGAATGTCGATAATGTTGAGGCCAAATGTTTGCCGCAATTCGTAAACGGAAACGTTCAGCGCTTGCATGTTGTTATCCAGCATCAAGTGAGCCAAAAATAAATCTCTATCAGTCACTTTAAAGACTTTTGGAAAGGTAGAATCGTTTGAATGTCGCTCCATCGCATCAAATGACCAATCCGATTCCAGCGATGTCATATCAGATAAATATCTGTGAATAATGTGTCGTAAAGGGTCATTCCAATTTTCTCTGTTTAGAAAACGTTTCTTTGTCATATTTGCTTGTGCAAAATAATGCTCGATTTGATCTGGATATATAGTATCTAAAATATGTTACATGTTGCCGTAATTGGATAATATGTACGTACTCCAAGTCCCCCGTGTTGTATCTCTTTAATCATTTCGCATTTTGCCTTGCCACAGAAACTGAATTATAAACTAAAAAGCAACCCATAAATATGTATTTATTAGTTTTACGAAATTTGAAAACTGTTTTTAGATACATTTGAAGTATTAATGAAATAAACGTTCCCATTTTTGACTGTTGTACCAAAACACCGCAAAATTTTGGCAAATCAATTCTGGTTGCAAATCCGTAAACGGTGATTTTGAAAATTATTTGCTAGGTAACATGTAAACAACGCATTTTAAAAACAGTTTATTAGATTGATGCAAGTTTGGCTCAGGGACAAAATATCGAGGCCAAAATATTAAGGGATAAAATATCGAAGAATTACAATACAAAGTAATGAGTGTATTTTATATCGAGCTACGAAATATCAAGAACTTGTAGTCAATATTGGAAGTAAATTTAGGTCGAACCCGAGGACTGACTATAGACCGTGATCCACAATGCGCGATAGACTAACGACCAATCGTAAAGAAAGTAGACGAAGTAGATGGTACAAAATTAGAATGACTTGGATCTCAATAGTGTCTCGTTTTTGTTAAGCCAATCGCACGCTGTGCTACATGAACACTAAATATTCAGTCTTCGAGGTCGTCTTAAATTTACTTCCGATGTTGACCAAAAATGAGATCTCGCTATTTCGTACCGCGATATAAAAAACTCTCGATTTTTTTCTCTTCGACATTTCCTATCCTCGATATTATTTACTTCGATATTATATCCCTCGATATATTGTCCCTCGATATTGTGATCGGGAATCACACTTAAATAATTGCACATATCGAAAAGCTGAATCTGCAAGTTTTTTACCAATTGAAGGATCTCCATGAGCCTGATTTGGATTTTTAAATTCGTAGGTGTGCAGATCAATGCAAGCAGTTGATTTTGGTAAAGTTATCGTTTTGTTGAAAAGCAATTGGATTGATGACATAGTATTGCTCTGTTGGTATTGCTGTATTTGGGCAAATCCCATGGTTACGGTTAAACAACTGAAAGCAATGATTGCAGTGAACTTGAAGAGGGATAATGCAATGTGATCCGGTAAGTGCATTGCGGTTTTCGATTGAGCATCAATGAGTTTTTTTATAAAACTTAATTTTTTGAAAAGCTGCTTGGTTTTTGTTAGGAAAGCCGATTGTTGCTGGGTTGTCGAAGATTGCAGTTCAGTTACTGGTGTTGTTTTGTTTGCTAATGAAATAACGCTTGTGCCGAGTCTATAACACAGTGCAGTGACAAATAAAATGATATCGTACAAACTTAGACCCAGTAACAAGCCCAAAATGCCACCGATATATCCCAGAACGTCTTCAAAAGTCAATTGAAAACGTTCTTGGAAAGCTGGATAGTTCAAGTTTGGCATGTGCATGGCAATAATGTAAACTCCTTTGGCAATTATTAAAGTATTATACGAAAAATAGTATGCTGCTCTTTCGCAAGGTTGAAGGCATTCACTAATGCATTGCGCGTTGTCAGTTAATATTTGGCTGGTATTCAGACAACTTCTATACTGTGTCATTGTGCAATCTGGCTTTACTTGTTCTTGAACCAGACGAAGCACTGGCCAAGATGTAGGCGAACAACCACATTGTTTCTGGAATGAGAAGAGAAAATCTGGATGTCTACAAATGATCTCTTTCAAGAATTTTCCGCGAAATACGCACTTCAGATGCCAGCCATCTGGATTGTAGTGGAGCAGGTATGGAGGAGGGCATACAGGGTGTCTCAAAAATAACGTATACACTTTTTTAAATGACTGTAACGACGAAATGACCTCTGCTAAAACTAAACGTATCAAAGCGAAATTATGAAGATAAATGCTCAGTAACATGTTCTTCACGCTGTAAATTTTCATTTTGATTGGTAGCATTGGAGCACTTATAAATCAAATCATATGCGATGCAGCAGACATTTTCAATTTACAAACGACATGCTCATTTTGACGCAAAATGATTAGCGAAAACTGCCACAATGTTACTATAATTTAAAAAGGAACAAACTCACGTTATTAAAATTCATTAGATAGAAGAATTAATATAATCAATTGCCTTTTTCGTGAATTGACAACCTTTTCAATTTGAGATTTCAATTTACGAAAAATTTTTTTATCTCCATCCCCCCTTAGGGTCAAAATTTTTTTTAGGGGGATGATCCCCTCCCTAAATCTGGTCGATCTCCATCCCCGCTTGGCCGACCCACCGTGCCCACTTCTGGATGCCGCCTGAATTTATAATCAGGTTGCTTGTGTGCAGAAACCAACTGAAAATTCAGGTGCAGTGGTGTGCGCAAACTCGACTAACTTGGGAGAGGGCGCGAAGCGACGTGAGGGGGCGTTTTCAAAAACTGATAAGGGGGACCCTTATCTCTTGTTTTTGGCGGCGTAAACTGGGGGGGCATCGACCGAGAGTCGCCCCCCAAAACCCCCTGCGCAAACCACTGTTCAGGTGGCATCCCACATTGAAAACAGACCTGGGCACCCAAAATTTCTGGAGGGGTACACAGTTCAGGGAATTTTGATAATTAGCATCGATATTGATTTTCTGGGGGTACACGATTTCTGGGGGGTACGGTCTGAACAGGTCGACTAAGGGGCAGCCAGCAGACGTGGACCAACTTCGGCGGCTGGGGGATATCGAGGAAATTTTTGCCGTCTGGGGATATGCCACCCGCATCCACCCGTGTCCATGTCTGGTAGCCCGTATGGTATCTTAGTATCGGAATTTCGGCGCGAAATTCAAAAATTCTCGCCACTACGTGATAGCTGGTCGAGAAGGCGTAAGACCCCCTACGAGAGGTTCTGGCCCCTGACCAGGGAGAGGGTAACCCCCGGACCCCCCAGTTATAGGTGTGCTTGGTAGGCCTGGGCAGGGGGGTCACCGGGGCTTGGCCGCCAACCCCAGTCAACCCCCCCCAGACGCCGGTGACGAGCATAAAACGGACTCCGCCTAAAATCCACTCCGAGTTCCCTTTAGCCGCTAATAAAACTTTTCCTTTATTAGCAGCAACTATCATTCGGCGCAGCACGTATTCCGTTTCAACTCCCCCTTACCTCTTTCAAAATATTTGCGCCCTCTTCTCATACCCACGACGCCAAAGTTGCAACACCTTCTGAAGGTAGGGATCGTCCGACCTCACTGTCCATGTCTGGGTTGGGGAACCCAACCCTCCATCTAAAAATGCCTACAATTCAGCTCCTTTTTGCCGAACCGTGCGCGATTTTATTCTCATTTTCTTACTTGAATGTTATTGTAACGACAAACTGCTTGGCACTCTGCCAAAGTTTGAGTGGTGCTGCAAACCAGCTTTCCATCCAGCTCATGCAACATTTTATAGTCAGTGAAGACTTGAATTGAAACGTCGGCCATTTGACTTTTACTGCCGATGACGACCGAGTCAGCGAACGCAGATGTTGAGTTCATATATATTCTATTCAGGAAATCAACGAACCAAAATTTGACACCTTCATGTTTATTGGGTAGCCATTCTTCGGACGCGTAAATACTAATATCGCTGAACGCCGTTAGAGGGTATAAATCGAATCGTATCTGATAACAAACTTGAGAATCTCCAACGAAACTCATTCGGCTGAAATTACCGGGTAAATAACCAATGAATTTTTCACTATTGTAGCTCCACTGTGTCATGGAAAACGAATATAATTGAGCCGTTTCGCCGCCAAATTTTTGTCGTAACTCATCGATCGTCAAATTAAATTCGGTCAGTTTCGTCTCAAGAGTTTCCATTGCTAAGAATAAATCTCGGTCACTGTTCAGTCTATCGTCATTATTTTCAAAATACCATTGAAATTTGTCGCATTGAAGGGAACTGATATTTTTTGGAACTTCGCAAAGTGATATGGCAGCTAAATAAGCGTGAACAACGTGACGGAACGAGCTCGTCCAATTTTGGTTTGGATCGAGAATACTCTCTCTCGTTGTGTAGATATCATTAAAATCGGAATCCAAGATTGCTGAGTAGTTCAAACTGCCTGAATCGGATTTTTTGATTTCATCGAGTTCTCCGATATATAGTACCAGGCATACTGTAGCAGGCGGCAGAGCCACTTTTTTATTAACTAAGATTTTAAAATCTGTTATCGGCGAATTGCTCGCAAAATCTTCACAGGACGATACGCTCAATATAATGGCTAACACTGCCAGTGCCATTTTGATTACTGCGTGTATTGTTTGACCAGTAACCCAGAGCGGAGTTATTTTTTCATGATTATTGAATTTTGTGAAAAACCACAGTCTGATTGATGCTATTCGTCTGCAAGAAACAACAGAATGTGACTGAAACTCTCAAATTAATTTTCATTAACGATTTCCATAGCAACATTTTCACCTTCTTGATCAATTATTTCCACCGAGGCCGCACACAATTTACGTAGCGCGATTTTTTCCTTTTTGGAATCCTCCTTCACGTTATGCTTTTCATAAAACCAACTATGGAGGTGGTTATAGAGCTGATGACAATCGCTTCAGAGATTAAAATCAATGATTAAGTCATATTAGATGATCTCGCCGAAGTCATTCTAGAGTATCCAGGCGTTACGTAAGGCATTGGCCGAACGTAATACTCCCGCGCGCATTGCTACCCCTTGAGGGTCTGCTACCCCCTTCCAAAGCTTTACGGAGTTTGTGCATCCATAGTTTGTTTGTGCTCTACTCGGTACATCATATTAGGGTGAAATAAATTTGTCAACAGACTATTGCGGATGAAATATTTCCGCCACGTAAAAGTGCCGTTCATAAATTACGGACGCTTTCGGAGAAAGGGTGTCAGAGACAGTGGCGGTACTAGGGGGTGGCGTAGGGGGCGTACGTCCCTATCTCCCGTGTTTGGCCATCCGAAAAAATAGGTAAGGGTCACCCTTATCATATTTTGAAAACACCCCAGCCAGTTTCACGTATGTTTACTGCTCAACAGAAACGCAATAGCTTTACATTTTTAGAGCTGTTTCACTTGTCATTGCTTTCCGCAATGTGCTACTTTTGTTGTTTGTGCTATCACGATGATCGGCAGAGCTCACTTTAGTTTTTCGCTTCATCAGTGTCTTAAAAAATGCAAATATCGCTGCAAAGAACGAAATCATGACCATAATGTCCAGTCCCAGCCACAAACCAAGATTGCCGCCCAGTGTTGCAACAAATGAGGCAAACGTCAATTCACTAGTCTCTTGAAATGACAGATAATCAAAGGAATTCACTGCCAAACTGACTGACATGTGGCTGCGATTAAAGGTTCTGGAAGCTTGCTGTACGTCATAAATTTGACGGTCACAAGTTACCGGGCAACTTTCGTAACAGGAAGTAAGCTGGATGTCGTAAGGTGATCGATTCTTGAAAGGCACGTTTGCGGATAGGAACAATTACCGGAAGAATATTAGAAAGACACTGGCTTATCGTGTATAAATCATAGGATGGATCAATTTCGGTCGGCTTTTCAAACTTATTATTTTTCACCCCAACTTTAAGAATACAGCATCTAACGGTAATAAAGTAATATACTATAATATAAGCAATTTTCCGGCAATATTGAAACAGTCAGGAACATCTGTGCAGAAATTTAACATACAGCGGAATTGGAATATCATGTACTGTAATTTTGGCTAATTAGCAGTGATGCTCACGGGCCAGCGCCGGACTAGGCCGATTTTTGAAAAAATTCTTAGCCGGGTCAGTGTCAAAATGTCTGGGCCAGCCCGCGGGCCGGTCCGTGAAATGCATTTCTGCCAGGGCCGGATTATAGGGGTCTCGGGCCCCTGGACCAAACGATGCAAGAGCCCCTTTTCAATTTTGTCACGGAGTTGGCGACCTTTTTTTAAAAAAGGTCGCCAGAATCAGAGTAGATGGGCCCCCCTCCCGCCCCTCTCGGGGCCCCTGGGTCATGGTCCAAATGGCCCTCACTATAATCCGACCCTGATTGCTGCAAATTACTGATATCATAATGATATAATTTCAAAAATAAATTTCGGATCGTATATTTGATCATGATCCATCGCTTACCTTGAAAGTTTACTTTATCTGTAAGACGAAGAATGACCACAAAATCGTGATCAGTATAGTAAATTTGTTTTGTTACATAAAAGAATAACATTTTTTCTGAAATTAAAAGTCGCTAAAAATTGTGCATTCGAACAAATTTATGTTGGCCACTATATCGGCCAGAATCTGAGGAGGTTGCGCAACCCCAAATTTTCCCAAATTAACTTTTGCAACCCGTCGCCCCCAAACGGATGGACGGTGTCCACCTCTATGCGGAATTCCCCCTCTTTCTCCTCTTCACGCATGCATGCCTTTAAACAATTGCTGTATTGTGCCAATAGGCACGCGTTCATTATTGTCGCTTCCTTTGCAAATGACGGCGTACAGTTGCACCATTCTTGAATTCGCGCTCTTCGACACTCGCTAGCGCAGATTGCTTTCAATAGGCTATCCCCGCAGCGCCTTTCTCCATTGACCACTGGCATTACTTGGTAAATGGAGAGAATTCGTATTGAAATCGTAGAAATTTCATCTAACCTCATAGTAGCAGACATGGAAATAAAATTGCCAAGCCAACTGTGGGGATCACCGAAGAACACTGTTACCACACTAGAACTGTGACTCTGATTTTGAGCATTCGGCAAAGATGAGTAATTCGCTGTGAACGTGATCAAATCTGTCTCACTTGAAAATGGATGAAGATCAAAGCGTCCCACGTAACAAATATATCCAAGTCCAATGCTGATCACTGGTTTGGTTTCAACATGGCTAGTGTTCAATCCGTCACCAGATGTATAAACGGCAGAAAAACTGTACGCATTGGAAATTTCGCTGCCAAATTTTTCTTTGAACTCTTTTTTCGTTATGTTCAGCATTATTAGCTGACTCTCCAAAATTTCAATAGCTAATGCGAGGTCGCTTCTTGAATCGCTTCCAAATCCAGTTACTACATATTGGTTGCTTGCGTTAACGCCGAAATTAGAGAATTCAAAAAATTCGACCAATGTCAGGTAATTATGTGCGACAAACAATAGCGAATGTGGCCATGTATAGTTGCCATCAAGGACGTTTTCTTTCGTACGGACGCTATCATTGAAGTAGGAAACCAGTTCACTTTGGTAGTGATTTGTGTTCTAT
This sequence comes from Plectus exinocaudatus, assembly GCA_034698105.1. Classification (NCBI taxonomy): domain Eukaryota; kingdom Metazoa; phylum Nematoda; class Chromadorea; order Plectida; family Plectidae; genus Plectus; species Plectus exinocaudatus. The sequence goes on from JAQGAX010000807.1 coordinate 9,282, forward strand.
AAAAAATAAATTGGCATTAAAATCTTTCTGTTTGAACTTCCGTTGGCATGCACCCAGGTTTAAAATTGATCAGTTAGTAACGGATGATGCGCAGAATCCTCTTCGCATATCAAGGTGAACAATGGCCACGGGCAAATGCCAATATTGTAGTAAGAAGCTGATAAGTGATTTTCAAGGGCCGGTTCCGTCATTTTTATTTTGCGAGACAATTTTTGTAGGGGAGACATCCACAACCCTCAAAAATTTCGCTAGGGGCATACCGTACCACAATATTTTCGCGCCGTTTTGGCGACCTTATCTTTAAACAAAAGGTCGCTAATTGTCAGCCTTCAAAAAACAATGTACTCACCTTTTAATTGAAAGTTTACTCATAACCCCCAATCCATATTTCCAAATCCTAACGGACTCCTTGGGGGTATATAAATCCCATAATGCCCTGTGCCTAACTCTACATACCGTATGGGCACGAATTAACTTTAAAGGTTTGATCGGCTCCTGCTCGGCATTGCTAGCATAACTTTGCAAGCGGATATTTTCAAAAGAAAGCCCAGGTTCTGGCTTAGGAAATGATACCAAATTTATTGAGCAAAAACGCAGAATGATGAGAAATTTGCATTAACAAAATGAAGCATTTTGTTAATGCAAATTTCTCGTTAGCCAGCAATTTTGTGCAACAAATTTGATATCATTCTCTAAGTTAGATCCTGGGCTTTCTTATAAAAAAACCCGCTTGGAAAGTTATACTTGCAGTGCTGAGCAGGAATCGATCAAACCCTTAAATATAATTTTTGCCCACCCTGTACGATCCACTTAAGGCCCACCTCTGAACCGGACCAAGATGCCTTCACCTGCATGACGGTCGCTGTGGCATTTATAGCATTTCCCTTGTTCTTCTGATATTCATCGAGTTCGCTTGAATTCAGTGGCAAGCATACATGCGACATTGGAAGTGTGATGGTTTTATTCAGTTTTGTTAACAGGATTGTCGATGTCTTGCCGCTTACGTAATGTGATACCACTGCGATGCTGGAATTCGCCGCAAAGAAGCCAAAAACAAGAGTAATAAGAGACCAAAAAGCCTTTACTGCCAGCCACTTGAGCGCTTTTTTTGTATCTGCGATCTCGGATACGTCAAAGTCCAATCTTTGAGCGATTTTCTTGACTTGTTGTAGGATTCGATTTATAGTTTGCGGTTGATCTGCGGTAATTGGTTGAGGTCGCATTTCTTCAACCCGATGTTGTACCGGTTTGGGCATCGCACACTAAAAATATCAGTTAGACAATACGGCATTCCCAGACAATTTTACTTTATTTTATCTTTAGTACATGACACCCATTTACAGAATACCCGCGACCCCGGATACCTGCTGATGAGTGGGAAGAGGGTAGGCCCTTCTCAACCCACCCCATTGCCTAGGTCTGGGAATGCCGTATTTCTTAACAACTGAACTATGCTCTTATTATTCCAATCCTCTTTGCCAGTGCTACTACTTTTATTTTGAAAAAGGTCGCCACCCGTGTTGCGAAAAATCTATCTCCTACGTTGCTGCTATCCGGAGCCAGGATGTCCCGAAAAGATTTTGGCTGCTGAACGTCTCCAACCCACGGGATATACCCCGGCCAGCTGATCTGAGATGCCGACTTCTGAGTAAAGCGAATCCTCATATAGCGACATGAAGTGACTTCGTGATGAACGACGGGTCTAACGGTCTTCATTAATTCGCTTGGATGGCAATATTAGAAAATGTAAAGTACATCGTACGTGGGTGGGGATGGGTGAAATGCTTTGAGATTTTTACGACCTGATGGATCTCAGATGCAAAGCTAGTAACCGACAACTGGCGGTTGGCAAAGGTCGGCACCCTCTGACGGCTGAGAGGCTGGGAGTGGGGGTTGCGCCTAAAGTAGGGGATGCTGAGACCACTGGGGATATGGTTGCGCAACCTCCTACGGCCCAGGTCTGAACTAGAGCTACATCCAAGAGCGGTGCAAATTTAATTGGATGCCAATACGGGCAGCTGAAACGCCCCTAGCTTCATCGCTAGTCAAACTAATATGATCTTTTGCTACTCATCCATTAAAATCTGATTCCTTTCTTTACGGTCCGGAAATTCGCGTTATTGCTTATCCTTCGATGAAGATTATGCGTCCAAGCATAAACTATAGGCAGCAGAGCGATGGGTGAGACAGCGTTTACAAATTGGAAGCCAACAGCCGATATTCTCATGTGTAGTGGAACCCACATGCAAGATCATGTAGGGGAATTCGGAAAACTACACTAGCATCCGGTGTCGCCGCGGTGGCCGAGTGGTTAATGCGTCTGAGAACCGACGCACGCTGGTTCGTTCCACGCCGTGGTTCGCAAAAAGTCTCAATCTCTGATTGGATATCCGGTGTCTGATTGGATATCCGGTATCCGGTATCCGGTGTTTTTTTCAGCCAGATTTGATTGTATATGAGACTGTTGGCTATTACCTAGCAATTAGTACAAACAACTATAACGTTGTAGAATTCAGGTGGAAAGCTAGGACCGACAACGGGGCTGCGCAAATCCAGGCGGATTTTAGTTTCAAATTGTTTCCGATGGGGAAGCTAAAACGTCCTAGCTTTGCCCGAATTCGAACTCATTTTACCTCTAGCTAATAATCAATGATAATTTGATCCTTTCCTTTCTCGTCGAGAAGTTGGCTTTATTGCTCATCCTTGGATGGAGATTATGCATTCACGCATAAAAATATAGGTAAAAGGGCAATGTTTGAGATGGTGAAGAAATGGCGAGCCAATAACCAATATTCTTATATATCCCAAAACTTGCTTCAGGATACAAGCTCGTCCAACGCAGCAAGGTTAATGATACAGTAGGTTGGATAGTTACCGCAGGTAATGACGAACTTTTCCGGTTCAAGTATAAAGCTAGAAAACGACAACTAAAGGAGGATGGCCAATATCCAGGATAGGTTCAAGTCTAAATCATCGCCGATAGGGGCACTGTAACGCCCCCAGCTTTGCGCCTATTCAAACTAATATAACCTTAATCTTTTCTCTCCGGTACAATAATTTGCTTTATTGCACATCCTGTGATGAAGATTATGCGTTCATGCGTAAGACCGTCAACAGACAGCGGCGGCTTAGGTTGCGTTGCAAATTGCAAGCCAATAGCCGATATTCTCAAGTTCTATATTTTGGCAAATAGCAGTAAAGTGGGACACTTACAACCAGAGCCATCTAGTTTTGATTTTTTTATAAAAAAAATTACATTTTATAGTAGTAAACCATTGAACGCTTTTTTATTACAACTCTTCTCCGTATGAGCAAACGTCCACAAGTTTTATTAGTTCCTGTACGTCACAATGGTTAATTCAGTTTTGCATTTATAAAACGCAGACCAATACGTCATCTTACCATCAGAGAGCAAATGCTCGCGACTCACATGACATCACCGGAGGCAAAAGTAATTTCAATAAGGAAAGTAGGTAAATCTATGGAAAATATCATATCAATAAAAACACTAGACAATCACTTCTTTAATACGATAATCGCATCAAAACGCAACAGGGCAGTCCAGCCTGTCCTGCTGCATTCAAAACATAGGTTGGCGTGGGGACTACATTCAACAACTTGTAACAGGTGTGCGAGGTCAAAGGGGTCAGACCGGTCGGAAAAGGGATAGCCGCTACATTATTTCCAGGAAAATTCAAAAAGCCAGAAAAATTTTGCTTTCATATCTTTGTATCTTTTTTGTCTTTGAGTCTTTGACCCTGGGCATCTGAGGGTACATAAAAATTTCCGAGAAAAAGAAACGTTTTCTTTAGCAAGTATGGGATAAAATGAAGGTGCATTTTTTGCTTAAGGATACTTCCCCCTCACCAGACATCTAATGAGAACACCCAAGCGCCGATCGGTGCACCTCACTGACTCCAATATATCCGCTTGAAATCTGATTTGGTGCAGACCTAAAGTTACAATTCCTACAAACGAGATTAAAAGGGAGTCATCACAAGCTCAATACGTAGATGACGCAATATGAGCAAGTATGGCGTACACTTTGCTCCACTCTATCGGACAGTTAAATTCGCGACTGTAACTTCTTTGCGGTTTCTTTTCGATTGTGCAATTTGCATCTTGCACTAAAAATTCGATCATTTTCTGCCCACTTTCAGTTTCATTAGGTATCGTAATTAAGAAATTCGACGCGGTTGCATCCTGAATCAAGGCATGCAAGGACATCAAGGCAAGGTTGAAGTTTTCTGCGTAAACTGGTCCAATTTTGTAATCTTTCTCATGGAATACAGGAAAAGTTGCTGATATTGCAGCCACCTTTCCATCCGAATCGAGAATTGCTTTCTTGATGTCAGCCAGTGGAAAGTATGCCTCCAAAAGAACCGATCGATCAAAATTAGCCACTTTCTTGTCGAAACAAATCGCAGCCGCAATTGTTTCATTGGTGTCGATGTCTTTCACAGAATAAGAGGATTCAATTTCTGTTCTTCCGCTCATCCATTTTTTCAGCGCGTTTCTGAGTGATGTAGTAGCGCCTTGAATTTGTA
>JAQGAX010000808.1:0-13810 GCA_034698105.1 Plectus exinocaudatus
GGACATGCTATATTTTTCACCTGAACCAATATTCGCTATGCCATTAAAAATAATTTCTTACTCTAACTGTGACTTTCACCGGTTGGCCGTCTTTCATTGAATGTGGATCCACGCCATGAATACCGGCCAGAGTCATGACAAGCGACATGAGTGATTCATGTAGAAAGAAAACGAGGCTCAGCGCCATGACTAGTCATTGACCAACCAATGAATGTACTCATTGAGTCAATGACTAGGCATGATCAAATCATTGACCCCTCAATGATTACAGGAGACGAAAAAGCTCATCACTGAGCCTCGCCTCCATGCCCAATTTACCTCTAGCGAGAGTAAAAGCAAAGCAAAGACTTTGCCAAAACGACCTCACACTGGGTAAAAACCAAACACAGAATGAAAACTCACGACTAAGTAACACAGTTGAGATGTAACTGCGACGGGTTACCGCGGTCCACTGACCGCTAAAACACTAACCCGTCAACAATACGTTCCGAGCGCGCGCAGCGGGGAAAAATGTGCAACGAACGGATTTAGCCCAAATTAAGGTACGAATAGAGATTCAATAGTCACGCAATCACCTAACGCAGCGCAGAAACGACACCCCTCTGCATCGAACACATAGCGCCACTGTACCACCGACCCGGCGCCAGCCAGCAACGCACACACAGCGCCACTGTGCAACGATCCCCCAGTGCCACCTACCCGGCGCCAATGTGCAACGACCCCCCAGTGCCACCATGCAACACCGACAGAGCGCCACTCTGCAACACACCCACAGTGCCACCTACCCGGCGACACTCTGCAACACACCCACAGTGCCACCTTCCCGGCGCCACTCTGCAACGCACACAGCGCCACTCTGCAACGCAAACAACGCCACCCTGCAACACACACACAGAGCGCCACTTTGCAAGGACTCCCCAGTGCCACCTACCCGGCGCCACCCTGCCATGCACACAGAGCGCCACTGGCAAACGACCCCCCAGTGCCACCTACCCGGCGCCACTCTGCAACGCACACAGCGCCACCCTGCAACACCCACAGAGCGCCACTCTGCAACACACCCACAGTGCCACCTACCCGGCGACACTCTGCAACGCACACACAGCGCCACTGTGCAACGGATCCTTAGTGCCACCTGCCCTGCGCCACCCTGCCATGCACACAGCGCCACCCTGCAACACACACAGAGCGCCACTTTGCAACGACTCCCCAGTGCCACCTACCCGGCGACACTCTGCAACGCACACAGCGCCACCCTGCAACACCCACAGAGCGCCACTCTGCAATACACCCACAGTGCCACCTACCCGGCGACACTCTGCAACACACTCACAGTGCCACTCTGTAACTCTGCATCGGCACTCCACGTTTCTGTTTTTATTGTTACTGTTTTTCACAATTTTTAATGTGTCAGGAATATTTTTTACTTTTTCCATCCCCCCTAGCCATATTTCATTTTGGGATCTGTGCTCCTTTATGGGGATGTGCTCCTTTATGGGGATGTCCCCCTTATCCCTCGTGTCCGTGCCTGTAGCACTACCCTGCATCTTAAAACTTATTCTCACCCATTCATTTGCATCTTGTTTTTTTTTTGTCAATTCCTTAGTTCATGCGGAAGGACTTATTGGCATTGATTTGTGTCCATACAAAATGTCTCTCTGCCACATGGTCATAGATAGCGAGAATAAGAGTGTAGACGTGTAATAGTTCTGAGAGCTGCATAATGTCTTTGATGCTGGCTGTGAGTAGCATGCTTATGGTGCAGTTGGCAATGATGGACAGTGCCAAGTGGAACAATTCAACCTCCACCACCAACTTCAACAACTGGCAAATGGACAACACCCCATGGCCAAGTGGATCACCTGTGCCATCAAATGGGCTAACTGATCCACTTGGACTAGATATGCTGCCAAGCGCTCAGCTACAATCTGCTTGTCTGCTGTTGTCACCACTGCCCGCGCACCATTGACCTGCTCATGAGCATCATCCACCACTGCGTTTCAGCCAGAACAAAGTGGATGGTGCTGAAGAAGGGTCAGTCAAATTATGGCAGACATGGTTATCACTTGAGGAGTGGGAAATGTGGTGGTGGATGACACTTGCAAGCAGGTCAATGGTGTGTGGGCAGTGGCATGGTGGATGAGCAGCTTGCATCTGAGTGTGTGGCAACATATCTAGTCTATGCAGGGGTGGCTCAGTCAGCTCATTTGATGGCACAGGCAATCCATTAGGCCATGGGACATTGTCCATTTGCCAGTTGTTGGAGTTGGAGTTGGAGGTTGAATTATTCAACTTGGCAAAGTCCATCATTGCAGACTGTACCTCAGGTGTGCTACTCATGGCTAGCAGGGGTGGTGGAGTAGGGCTTGGGTCGGTGGGAAAGTGGAAAATGTAGGGTGGCATTGACTCAGTAGTGTGCAGTGTGTTCAGATTGGTTATCTGCAATGTCTGGATCCACAGTCAACCCATGATGTAGTCAATGCATTGGTTGGAGACAAGCATCTTCAGAATGGTGCTCTTGCTGTTATAAATGATGTTGATGGACATGTGTCCCTTGATGGATATCTGCTGGCCAGTGATGCCACAGCAGGCAACAGCATTCTTTTCCAAATGCATGCTGCTCAAGTCTCGCTGATCACAGTGACATCTGCACCAGTATTGTTCTTGAGGCATGCAGGACGTCTGTTGCTCTAGAGAGCCACGGCCCACTTCATAGCATTGAAGTCACACAGTGAGCCAAAGTCATGCAGCACATGGAGTGCATTGACATCGAAGGTCACTTGATTGGCCTTGTATTTGTCATTTGTCATTTGTCTTCTCCCTCTTCTGCAAGGTGTCAGGCTTGGACCTGCACATGCAGGCAAGGTGCCCCATCTTGAAGCACACATTGTACATGGTGTTCCAGTGCTTGCAGTCACTTCCCTTGTGGTCGGAACCACTGCACCAGTTCCATTCATTTCTCTTGTGGTTGGAACCACCACACCAGTCACGCTCACTTTCTTTGTGGTTGGGACCACCCTTGTCTTGACCATGCACCTGGCTTACTGATGACTGCTTGGAAGAAGTCATTGGGTGGCCACCACCATGCACTGCCTCTACCATGATCTGCTTGATGAACCACATCCAGTCAGCAGCAAAAGTGCAGAGGCAAATGGCATACTTGGGGTATGTCATGCCAGCTGGTTGCAGAGAGATGAATGACCAGTAGTGCTCAGCCAACATGATGGGGTGTTGTCAACTTGTTCAAACATACCGTGCTCCACATGCTACACGCCCAGCGCTACGACCGTATAACGAAGTGGTCAACTTGTTCAAATCCGGATGGTCAACTTGTTTAAATGCCACTACCGCGTAACCAGGGTCAACTTGTTCAAACGCTACTACCCCATTGAAGGACCACCGCGTTGAACGATTGAAGACAATTCGAGGGCCAAGAGATCTCTGAAATCAGCAACTGCGCTGAAATTCCAAAATTCCCTGTCCCATTTAACGTCGAATATTCATTTTAAATTGTGGCCATTTTCAAAAAATTCCCGGATACCCTATAGCTTTATTTTTCGGCTTAGCAGCTAGGCTTAGGTAGTAGTTGCTAAAACCACATCAAACAAGGCCCAACTAAGCGTTTAGAATAGTTTTGAAATATGTGGCATTATCTTCGTAGCCTGATTCATGATTTGTGCGTGTACGCAACGCAATGTTTGAACAAGTTGGTCAGACCCATGATGGGCATCCTGTTTTAGTGACCCTCAAGCTTGGCAAGCATCTCATCATATGTGATGGTAGTGATGGCCTTAGGGGTGATCAGGGTGATCAGCATATGCTGCACCATGGGTGAGAGTGAGCAGGAGAGCAGGGCACACTTTTCTGCTTCCTTGGTGACATGGATCAGCTGCATGAAGAAGTTGAAATGCACCTGCCACCACATGAACTGGTTGGCTACCCATCAAACACAGGTGGTGGCATTGCCATGGTCTTATTGATGATGGGAATGGGTTCACTGGTCATTCATGGGTGAGTAGACAAGACAGATGCAACAGCAACCAATGGTAACAACAATAGCAGCAGCGCAGGCTAGACCCTGCTGGTTGCGCCAGTAATTGTTGGGGTTTGAAGCTCCAACATTATATATGAATAGCAACTGAGCAGGGGGACTGCACTGGTAGAGCATGGGAATGGGAGAAGAGCACCTGACAGACCCAGAGCTAAGGAGACAGGTAACAAGAATGATGGAAGAGGCAATTGCCATCAGCAATTATTTTTTTGATTTGTTTTTTGCGTGGGGCCTCCTTGTGGTTAAACAACTGAGGAGCACCAAACTTTGGCCTGGTGATCTGGTTGAGGTTGAGCAATTGACATTTAACCATCATGAAGGCTTTGGTGGGAGGCTTGAAATGGGAGTTCCAATCAATTTCATTGTCCTTGGTGAGGCATTCGAAGACAGAGTCTTGACTGGAGTCATTGTCATTGGAATCATCAGATGGTAGTGGTGAAAGGCAAGGGTTTTTGATGGGTGGTTCATAGTCATTATCACTGTCATCATTGTTGGAGTTGCAGTTGGCATTGGAGTCAAAGTTGTCACTGTCATCATCGTGTTCTTGGGCTCTTGCTTGCTGCCAGGCTTTCGATGAAGAGCTTGAGATGAGCTGCACTAACCAGTTTCCTTAGTGGTGTCATATCCATTTGGATGAGATAGCAGGTGTTCGCCTTTGTGATTCAGTCGATGATGTATGGACCTGTGAAGTTGGGTTCCAACTGTTCAGCCACTCACATCAATTTTCTTGAGTTCTTGAGTGACCTTGTTGCCCTTCTTGAAGGGGCATGGCACGTGCTTGGTGTCATAGTCCTCTTTTTGCTTGGCTTGTTCAATTTTGATGTTTGCTCGTGTGTCTGAATGGCAGTTGAGAAGTTTTTTGCTGTGCTCCTCAACACCCTGGAGAAACCATTGCAATCATTCATCTTCGATGGCTTCATCAAAGACTATGTCATGATTGGGCACTTCATTCAGGTGTTCGAGTTCATTATCAATTGAAAGGCGTGGGTCGAAGCCATAGAGCAACTTGAATGGTGACTCCTTCATTGAGCATGGTTGGTGAATGTGAATGCCAAACAGAATGCGATCCACATAATTCGGCCATTCCATTTTCTTTCCTTTGAGTGTCTTCTGCAGACCATTTTTGATTGTTTGGTTCATTCACTCCATCAAACCATTACTCTGTGGATTGTCAGTGGACATTCATCAGTGTTCAATGCCATTGGCATCACAAAACTTTTCCATATCTTTGTTGCAGAATTTGGAGCCCTGATCAGTGATGAGCACACGCAGGTAGCCAAACTGCATGCAAAGTTGCTTGAAAAATTTGAGCACATGACTGGCTTCCTTCTTGATGGGCTGTGCTTCAGGCCATTTCATCAAATGGTCAATGGTGACAATGAGATAGTGGTATCCATCATCACTGTTGATGGTCTACAGCAGAGTGATGGGGTCCATGCCCCACTGGCTGAGTGTGTTGGTTGATGGGTTAATGGGGCGCAGCACCTTGGGCTGGTCCTTGAATGGATGATTCTTTTGGCATTTGATGCTTGAAGTGATGAAAGCGCACATGTCATCCTGCACACTGTCCCAGTAGAAGCAATCCTTGACATGGTCATAGGTGTTGTTCTGCACCAAGTGACCAATCTCTTCGTGCACTGAACTCATAATGCACTCGACATTACCTTTGCACATGACCATTCGCATTTTGTTCGTTTCCAGTGCCAACAAAAGTCCAATGGCAGCATCAGCGTCTTTTCGTTTAGACATGTACTTATTCATTTGCAGTAGAGAAGAGCAGTGCCATTTGGTGCTGGTACAGGGTGCGCCATAAGTTCTGTTACAAGATTTCTGTGTCGTAACTTTTCAACCAGACAACGGAATCGCTTGAAATTTGCTCTATGCATTGCTGAGATAGTCATCTATATTCTTGCAAAAAAATCATTAGATATAGCCGCCTCTTTCGGAAACTACGTGGTCCAGATGGTCAGCAGGAGAATCAATGTCGGCATGAAAGACATACCGCGAAATTTTGCATCACTGCTTTGCGCAGATATGTTTTCAGCAAATTCAAGTTGCGGAGGACGGTAGCGCAGGATTTGTTCTCCAGAATACCTGAGACGCCGTGGTCTAACGGACTGAGATTCAGGCTCGACATTGATCATTTTTCCTTGCCCCTAGAGCCTGGATTTTTGAGTCTGAGCCAGTCCTGTGAGACTTAGGCCGTTTATGCCAGCATCCCGTCTTGATAGAAGACCTGTGGTCGCTTTCTGAACAGTTTTCAGCCACAATTCTTCAGTGCGAACTTCAAAATCAGTTGACGGTATGTTTGAGCAATGATTTTGATGCCTTCAGGCACAAAATGAGCTCCGTCCATGAATTTTACGATATTCTAGTTCAAACCATCATAGATGATGGATGGTAATTTTAATCGACCAATTTTTTACTCTTTGGGATAGCCGACGAGCTGTTTGCTAAGATTGAATCATTTTAAAAGTTAGGCGCTCGCTCAATATTGAATAATTTCTCATCGAAGAATGGAATGACGTCAAGATCCGCAGTAGCGTGCCGACGAAGGAGGGCCCTACTTCTTTTGAGTCGTTGCTGGCGAATTTGCATGTTCAAGTCATAAATTTTGCGTTTTTTGAAAGATCATAATCCCAGCTCTATACTGACCAAAAGGCGAATTAGGCTAGCGCTTATGTTCAAATCGCCAGTCATTTTACTCATCGAATGCCGAGATTTCAGCAAATTAGCTCTCTCTCCGCTTTCTTTGCTGTGTCAGTCCTAAAAGTTTGTAGGCGACCGCTTCTGTGCCGGTCACTGATAGAGTAGGTTCCGATGAATCGTTTGATAGTACGATTAATTGACTTCGTCTTGATGCCTGTTTGTTTCATCGTTTTGAAAAAGTAACTTGCTGAACGGCCGGGCTCGAAAAGTGGAGTCACAGCTGACTGCTGCATTTCGCGCGACAATAATATGCTCATCATCGCACGGTCTCAATCATCACTATCCTTATCCTATGTAGTTTTTCACGGGCTTTCCAATGAACTATAATATATAACAATTGGTTTCACGAGCGACAAGTTATGATTATATTAATAGTTGTAACAGAACTTATGGCGCACCCTGTACACTAGATAGATTGGGGATTTTCGCCTGCTGAGCGCGGATATACAGTACACCCCAGAGGGCAAAAATTTTGAAACTATAAGCGCCCAGACCCAAACCCGTGCCCATGTCTGGTCTGGGGGTATGTTCCCCCATACCAGGCGTGGGCGTGGAGTGTATGTAGAGTGGATATGCGCCCCACAGGATTCGATACAGTTGTGATTAAAGTTGGGGGTGTAGGAAAGCAAAAACAGGAGTATTTGGAGCAGTTTTGGGTGCGGCCCCGGCTTGGCTCCGGAGCCGGAGCCAGGCCCTTGCGGAGCCAAAAGTCGGAGCCGGTGGCTCCGGCTCCGGCCGTGGAGCCGGAGCTGGAGCGGAACTGTCGACCAGCGCTGGAGCGGAGGTGGAGCCGCAAAAGGTGACTCCGGCCTGGAACGGAAGCTGGAGCGCCGCCACCTGCCGGAGCTTTAAATATTTTTTGGCTCCGGCTCCGACTCCACATTAAAAATCTTAGTGAAAAACCGATCATCGTGATTGCGAAATGTTATATTGTCAGCTATTTCCACTATCTTACTATTATCCTACCTACTATTCTATCCTACTATTCTTATTCTATCCTACTATCCTACTATTCCTACTATCCTACCACTATCCTACTATTCTCCTTATTGTATTATTACGTTAGGGGCTGACCTGGACGCAGACCATGGCACCCAAAATCGTCTGGCGGTTCATAATACCGAGCACTTTCGATACTCAGCCTACGATTTCATATATTTGGGGGTACAACGCAACAAGGGAGAAGTACAGTACAACATATATAAAGGAGAGATTTTGGGGGGTACGTACCCCCAGGCACATAGCTGAAGGGGGCGGGGAGCATTGCTCCCGTTTTTTGGATTTGCCCCTGTTTTCGGAGGCCTGAAAAAATGGGAAGGGTCTCCCCTTTGAAAAGTGTTGACTTGTCCCCCTGAATATCGATTTTGCCCCGCTTTTCGATTTCTGGCTACGTGCCTGGAAACCCCCCGTACCTCTCCCGCACGTCCCGATCTGTCTGAACGTGGGAAGGGGTTGTGGGAGGTGCGCGCTTGAGCTACGCAGAGTCAAAGTCTGGGAGGGAGCACACCTATAACGAAAGGAGTCTAGGGGACTATCCAACTTAGCCAGGGTTCAGACGCCCTAGGGGGTTTACCCTCTGGCGGACCACCACATAGTGGTGAAAAAGTTTTGAATTTCATGCCGAAATTCCGATACGAAGGTACCGTACTCCCACTCCCTCTGAGAAAGTCCAGACCTCCCCTGGCCTTGGCCTCCGGTTACACCTATGTGCGAAACCCCCTACTCACAACCCCTATACCCCCAGGCCAAACATGTAGTAGATGGGTGGCGAAAGTTGAGGTGGTTCCAGGAAAATTTTGGTTAACTGGTTAACTTGGCGTCAACCTTGGAAAGCTGTGGGTAACTGAGGCGCAAGCGTTGAAATTTCCAAAAAAGCGGGGGAGCAAATACAAAAGCCAAAAGAGAGGGGGATATTCCCACCGCGACCCCCCTTAGCTACGCGCCTGCCCCCAGATCCAATATAGTCCCCCACAGTCTCCAGGTACACGTAAGCTTTACAATGGCTCTGAATTTCGGAGTCAGCTTCAGAGTGGCTTGGAGTCAGCTCCGGAGCAGCTCCGGAGCGGAGTCGGAGCGAAAAAATGGCTCCGGCCTGGAGCCGGAACCGGAGCGGAGCCGCTCCCGACGGAAAAAAATATTTTCAGCACGTAGTGAGGAAATTTTTTGGCGCTTTTCGAATTTCCGTCGGAATCTCGACACGAAGGTACCTACTACTCCCTCGTCGACCGGCTCAGACTTCGGATTCCTGTTACAGATATACTGTACATATAGCCTGTGTTATACATTTAAGTGAGGGTGCCTTAGGCCCGATCTGAACCCTCCTCCAATCCGAGTAAGAAAGCTGAACCCCCTGGAAATCGGCCGAAAGTTTGAAAAATTTGCATCAGGCAAAATTTTGAATTCCCACCAAAAATTGTTGCAATATAATCATAAAAGTATAGAAAGGCAACATAGTCTAATCTACAATATTTTCGACAGAAGGATATGATGGAGAAAATTTGCGCGGTGATCGGGCAAACATAGCGGTAAAACGACGCGCAACGAGGCATTTCGCAAAAAATTGTCAGTGTGTTATTCAAAGATGCGCAACCTACCGGCCGACGAAAGGACGTTTTGGTCCGATTGGTCTAAAGGAATGCAGCAGCGCGAGATCGTTATTTATAATTTATGGAAATTTATTTCTCGCTTAACGACGTCGCGCTGCTGCGACATGGAGGTCGTTGCCCTGCACGGTCCATAAACTTGACGCTTTAAAATTTCGCGCAGCTGCGTTCCGAAGTCAATCGTACCAAACGTCGTTTCGTCTGCCTGTAGGTGGCATCTGGTCGCGGCGCGCCTCTTTGAATGAAACATAGACAACATTTTTGTGGAATGTCTCATTGCGCGTCGTTTTGCCGCAACGTTTGCCCGATCGCCGCTTAGCTGCTCTGATAAACTAACAAAAACATCGTCAATATCAATTATTTTTACACTATTTCGAATGGAAAAGGTTGAGCGAGCGTATAAAGATTGCAAAATGCTAAACTATGAACCGGATTTTTCCGAAAACCAGACCAGGGGCGCCTGTTTTGTTTTGGCACCCCGCCCCCTTCGCATTTTGCATCCGAAAAAGCGCCCTCTATGTATTTATGTAAGAAGGGGCGGTTTTCCGGAACACCTTTGTACTGCATTTCACTGCTTCGTAATATGCTCTGGAAAAATGCGAAAAGTTTTCAGGAAATGCGCATTTACTCAATTAGTTTGCATCTCAGCTCCATGAAACTTAGTCAAATAATATTTTTAATTGAACTCAACCATATTAAATTTGGTTGAAATTGGTTCAGAAATAAAATATATATATAGACGAACCAAATGTGTCACAGATACGCGGACCATCTGTACTTTACCAACAGTATTTCTGCTAAGCAATTTTAGATTTTAGTGTTTGATGAACGATAGAGAAATGAATCCGCAGCATAAGAATGAAGCATTCGGTATAACCCCAGTAATAAAGTTGACGTTACGTTACGAAGAGAAAAGTACTCAAGTTCAAGCGATTGTTGACACTGGCTGCGACAGGAGTCTTATGTGCTCCGAAGCTTACAAGAAATACCTCGATGAATGCAACGTGACAGCTGACCAAGTTTATGTTGGACCCGGATCCGAAATGCGTGGTCTAAATGGGATTTCAAGCACGTTTCGAGAATATGTAGTCGTTTCAGTCCGTGCTGGCACAGCTCTAGTCTATAACGAACACTGCGTATCTTGTATACCGTGTACCAGTGTTCCTATTAAGTTCTTGGTCAACTGGAATGCCCCAATATTCCTTCAAAATAAAATTCTGCTGGGCACAGACAGCATCAAATATTTAGGCGGACTGATAAAGATGCTGACATGGCCATCTACGCCAGAAAATCGCAAACTTCTTTTCGGAGAAATGAAGCTGTGTTAAGAAAATAAAAACTGAGAAAAGATGTTATGGAATATTTGTGAAGACTGCTGATTCCTGCATTATTGTTCATGAGCCAATTTAGTGTAAAATGGCTTATTATGTCATGATCAGTTTCAATTTGCTCTTTCTGTTCCGTATTAGTAGTTTATTTTTGTGGTACTTATGGTTTTCTCACATTCACTCATTATTTATATCCGCTTTCAGTAACAAGTTTATTGCCAATGCAGACCTGGCCATATCTCAGCGTATGGGGGGATCGCTCCAAAAATGGGGCTTGTGGATCTCTCTCGAAGGTTGTGCGACCCCCACTGCTCGGACCTGTGTCTAATCCAGCCCTTTTGCACTGCATTTGTATTAACATTACTGTTCCTTTTGAAAACCAATTAATGATGTGATACTGATGTATTCGATTTTCTGTTGACGTTACTGATGATGTCACTCTAAAGCACGAACGAAATTGTTAGGCGTGCTCCTGTATTGCCGACCCCGATAGGATTGTTTGGCGTTTGCGTTGTGTTCTGAGGTGGGCGTAATTTAATTAAACTAGAATTATTCTGCAATTTAATTATTTGGTTTCTGTATAGATGAAGCTTCGATATAAAAACTTTTGTCATTTTCGGATCTTTTCTCGTTTCAAATTGATTGATAGGAATCATAAATAAGTTAAAAATAGAAACTCTCCTGCATTGCAATAGAATGTAGAGCAAAAAAGCGCAATGTGACAAGAGAGGGTGTCAGAAAAGGGTAAAAACAGCGCGGGGTAATTTATGGACACTCTCATTTATAGTTAAATGGAAGCGACTTAAATATTCGGTAACTGAGTGTTTTGGCAATCTCCGTCACTAAATCATTTAAGAAAACTCGGTTACCGAGTTTTGCCGAGTTTCTAAAAAGAATTTGATCCCCAATATTTCAAAAAAGCAGCTTTTCAAGCGACATTTGCAATGCGGACACAAGACACAATCTTTTGTATGTCTTTGTGTCTTATATTTTGTGTCCGCATTGTAAACGCCGCTTTATTTTATCAAGTTTTACCGCCCAAACACGGAACTTCGGTGGACTCAGAAAAGCATCATCAACAGAACTAGAGGCGGCTCTAACACCGAAGCGCACTAAAAATATCATTAGACCTAACGGCGCGCAAAGTCACCTTCGGTGCTACAATAATTTATTGCTCTCATTTCGCCGCCGAGAGTAGGGAGTGTTGATATTGCCGTTTTCCGTTTCGTGGCCAACAGCTTTATTAGCTTAGCTTAGCGCCCACACCTTTTTTCGCCTCAAATATTCTGCTATAAATTAGAAAATTGAATCTTCTTTTACTATAATTTTCATATCGAACAGTTGATGAGCATTTATAAGCCTAGCCGCCCACGGCCGATATCGAATCCATCCCAATTCCTGTCGCTTTTTGTCGGAACGCAGGGAAACATTCTCTGACTACGGTATGACACGCGCTTTAACCTTTACTATAGATTTTGCCATTCTACGTTCTTTTCCTCACTCTTTGTTTATTAAACGACTACTGAATGATCGTAGAGAGTTTCTAACTTTGTATTAACACAGTTCATTTTTCATGAAGATTTCTTCCAACTGAGTTCAATGGACATTCATTATTACAACACTGCCTAAGAGAGCAACACAACAAAAAATCGAAGTACTTTATTGGCGAATCACAGTAAATCATGAAACGTTGGAGGATTTACAATAAAACAATAGAACGTTCGTTCAACAATGGGGGCAGACAAGTGAACACCAGTGATGCGTGTGGGGCGGTCACAGATTTTTAAAAATGGCTCGCGGTCACAAAATCTTCGTGGACCGGCCCGCGAGCTCACTGGTGGAAACGTGATTGGATTTATACAGGCAGCTGATAGGGCGTCCAACGTTCACGCCCTAGACGAGTGGGTAATTCGCCATAGTGGCGATGCCACAGTGGTTGTCTTTGTTGCGCGCCATCTTCATGTATCCCTGATCGCCCCAGCGTTCACCCCAGCTGCAATGGAACTAGTCGTCGTTACGCTCGCCAGCTTAATGCTAGTATACCGTATTTGTTCTAATAATGAGATACTCTTATAGTAGGACCCTCTCTAATTGTACGATCCCCAAGAGAGGAAACGAAAAATAGTGCGACCCCTCTTATAGTAATGATAATGGTGCTACAATAATCATTTCTAATATCAGCCCCCCTAGCATACCTGTAACAGGTGTCCGAAGCCAGGAGGGTTTGACCGGTCGGAAGAGGGGTAAGCACTACAGTACTACGTGTCGGTATTTCGGCGCGAATTCAAAAAACGTAAAAATTTTATCGGGCGCGGCTGGGGGGCGGTAGGCCTGGGGTCTGATCCCTTTAGAATAAATACAATACCTGTTCTTGACGATCCAGTAATCTTTGCCGTTGTCTGTGCCGTAGCCCACGACCAGCACGGCATGATTCAACCGCGTCGAGCTGCAGGCCGGGTCGTAGTAAATGCCTGTAATTGACAGCAAATGAATCCGTTCTGATTTAAAATGTTGCTTGACTGTCACTACTGTATAGTAGCGTTGATATCCCAATTTTTTAATTTGTATCGATATTCGATACAAGTCCGAAATAATAGTTAAAATCAGTAGCGGTTTTTGGTAAAAATGGTAAAAAAGTATGGTATTTGGTATCAGTATTTGCAACCAGCAGTACGTATGCGTACATATAACAGGGGCAAAAGTTGGAAGATCAGGTTTTTCTGAAAAAAATTCAAATTTTAGTGGAAAGATTTGAATTTTAGTACTAAAATTTGCATTCCCGCCAATTTTTGGCTGATTATTCAAATTTTCGAAAAATTTTCAGGGGAAGGATCGGATATTTTTTCGGGTTGGGAGAGTTCAGACATGTACAGTATGTCAGGAGTCTGTTTTCATAAACGCGGCCGTTGAGATTTATGTTCACCTGGCTGCGTCTCACGCCTCAGATAAGGGATCACATACGGCAGAGATATGAGACGTAGTTAGCGCAGATCTCAGCGGATGCCTTTTAATGAAATAGGCCCTAATGTGATATCGGAACATCAATCACTGCTATAATCATGACATACCCCCTTTGTAGAAATGAAAGCTTGTTTGACTAGCGTCAATGCCTACAGACA
>JAQGAX010000809.1:0-13801 GCA_034698105.1 Plectus exinocaudatus
CGGAAATCTAAATGAGTCTCTTATATCCGGGTGTTTTACTGTAGCACGAATTTGCATTTGCAATTTTAGTCACTTTTAACTAATTATGCTGACTTTAGACCCTTTATCATCAAAACTTGAAGCAAAAAAATTAAGGATGATAGGGATCACAATTTTAAATGAAAAATGAAGGGTGATTTGATAAATGTCGTTATCTTTTCCTGTCGTATTACTAATGCGGAATATGCGGTAAACTTCAAAGTTACAAAGAAGACTACCTATTAATAGGAGTTATACAAGAAACAAGAGAGAAAAGGGTGATAATTTCGATTATGAGGAAAAAGTCGCGTAGGTTTAATAACAAAACATGGTCCCACCTTCGGACGTCCAATGCTTGCAGGTGGGAAATTCTTTAGTGCTTTCGCTGTTGCTACCGTCCGAGGAGCAACCGAAGTTTCCGTAGGTCTTGCTGCTCAACGCCTAAATGGCAGCCAATACGAATGACAGAATTAAGCAAGTTGATAACAGAGAAACGACATCATGTATAGGGCCGGGCATCGGCAACTTGCATGCTGCGATCCAATGACCATTGTCATCAGTTGTGTGGGGACGTTTTAAAGAACCGGTCTCTAACTGGTTCTATACAAGCAACACGTTCCCAATTTCGCGGCAACCGACAGCGACGCAAATACGTTTCAGGACGAAATTCGTTATCGGTTAATTTGAAAAGGAAAGCAATCGCAAACTTAAATTTCTTTTTGAAGTTAAAAGTTTTGTTTAATTATTGGTAGGATTGGTACATCATGATCGCAATCTATTACGCTGTTTTAAGATTATGTCGTCAATTTCAAAGAAAGATATGCGATATAGTGTGGATAGAATATGGATTTGAATGATTGTTTAGAAGAAAAGAATTACTCTTTGTTAAGATTTAATTTCCCTGCAAGTTTTTCTTAATTTGCACTTTTGTGGCTTTGCTATTTATTGGGTTTGCTATATCGATTGCATTTACAGTACGTTTCAGTATGTTTGGTAAATTGTCCCATAGTTCAAGCAAGCTAAGTGAAGAGCTGATTCTAGCTATCATCCTAAATGGTCGCTGAATACTATTAGCGACCAATTACCAAAAATTACTGCGAATTAATATGAAACTAAACTGGTTAATCGCAACAATTATTGGTTACTAGTCGCTCGCAACAAATCATCAGCGTCCATTTGGGTTAGCAAATATAGTCAACACTTCAGCATAAGCCTAATAAACATAAAATGACGTCAAAACTGGTTAGATTGATAAAATTATTGCACAATGATCGCAAAAAATCATCAGCATTCATTTGGAACGCTCATTGTAATCCTTCAAGTTCTTTCAGTACAACGAACCTCTTGCACTGCGCGGCTATGAGAGAACTCGCGAACTCTCAGCGGACAGCAAACGAGAACCTGTTGCCACCCATTGATTCTTCAAGACGCGGGCGCAATAGTGACGATAAGACATTGTTGTTGAATCATTCAGCAAATACTGCATCCAGGTGTGCATGATGTAGACCAGACCGTACTACGCGGAAAGAGATAATAATTATATTAAAATTACTGTAATGTTCAGGAAATCGCTGAAAGACAAGGTGATTCGCAAGGTGGAATCAAGCGCTGCCTACGACCGATTGGTCAGCGAGCCCACAGGTGATCGCAGAGCTTGAGGTTATTCCTACTGCAGAAGTCGCGGAGATATTGGCTGTTGGTTTATGGGCGGGTTTTCTTCTTGGCGTCATGCACTTCGACCATTCGCTGACCAATCGCGTGATAGGCAGCTAGCCTCTTGGGTAAAAGTATGGCAGTGAAAATTATTTGACGATAAATTGTGCGAAGATCGAAATGACGCAGAATCCATACCTGTAACGGGGGGGGGGGTTCCCAGACCTGACCCCCTCTTCCCTCCGAGAAAATCCAGAATACAGAATCCAGAATACAGACACCTGTTACAGGTATGGTAGAATCGCATAACAAATGAACACCACACATTACACTGGCATTATATAATATATAAATCGTCTTAGTACATTTCATCATTAAATTTTAAATATTCTCTGCATTTGACTGCGCAGTCAGAAAAATGCTCTTCAAAAGATCCCCGTGATTTAAGAAAGTTTTTCTTGTCTGATCGTTTAGCACACGTGAGTGAAACAGCCCAAAGTCTTTGACGAACAGTCTCAAAAGACATTCTTTGATACGCCGAATGATCGATTACTACCTTGTTGTTCTTCTTTTTGTTGATATACCTAACGTGTTTTCCGGCGACAACAGAGAATCTCGTTTGCCAACTCTCCACATATTTAATAACAGCACCGTGCCCTTCAAATGATTCGGTTCAATAGAATGTTCAGCAGCCTTCTTTACCTACTCGCTATTGCGGTGGTTGCGGCTCACGCATGCGAGGAACCGAAACGATGTAGAAAAGACCTGCGCCTTTGTGGCACTCACATGAAGTTTCGTGAACTGTGTCCGTGCACTTGCGCGCCGGATATCAACTATTCCAAATGCTGTGCGCATCAAAAATTTGAGCACGAAGAATGTCGACAACTCTGCACTTACGATTTGTCAAATAAGACAATGGAGCTCAAGGTAATTTCAAAATAATTTGCATTCATTGCAATTGCAGTAATTGTGCTGATTGGTCAATTTATTTGTGGCACCTCACCACTGACAAATCACCGCATTTACCGCGATTTCAATTCCAATAGTTGTATTTGCAACAACAATTTAACGAAATACCCCATGCGATCACTTATTCTCCACTCTCCACGCTTCAATGCGCGGCTGGTTTAGAGAGGTCACTTATTTTCCGTGACCTCCACTACAGAACTGCAGTTCAGATGACTTATTATTGAAATCCGATCCTTGGACTATACTCACACAAGCACAGCACGTTTTTATTTCGGCGCATACAAAACAACAGTTTTATGATTGATTTGAGAAGTAAAAGTGTGTTTCAGTACAAAACTCTGGGATTCATATGCTTCAACGACTTCTTCAAAGCGCTTTACTGCTCATCGAACGGCCACGCGCATACGACTGAATGCTGCCTGAAAAACGGTGTTACAAAAGATGTACCGGGCAAAGCAGGTACTGTAAGGGACCAGTTAAAGTGCAGACCGAAATGATTGGCTAATCGGCGCGCCAAATGCGTCTATGGTCATTTGATAGGTGATGATCCCGATACAGGAACGGTGATCAATGTATTAGTAATTAGTCGTGTCGCAGCAAGCCAAGCCTAGAACAATACCTATTAAATGAGCATTGGCGATGTCGGCGCGTTCATTTGCCAAAAGTTTCGGCGTATACTGCAAATCAGAGGTGAGCGGAGTCGAAGAGTAAGGGGGGAGTGAAAAATTTTTAATGCATAATTGAGGACCACAGTGTTTTCTGGATACTTGGATTAGCAGTCCCGCTCTTAAATTCACAGGTCTAGCCTCGCTGAAATTTCTTTTGAGTTTTAATTCGTCTGAAGCATGCATTGATTAGTTGTTTAGTTGGTGTTGGAAAATATTTGAGCACCACGTCATTGATCATTACTTTAGGCTGCAGCGTTTTTTGCGACGTGAAGATTCCGTCGTGCTCGCGTATCTTTGAGTACAGCCACTGCGGCATTGGCGAGCAGCTGGCTAAGATGGTAAAGTGTGTAAGAGAAAAATACGACCGACCGAGATGGAAGGCCAACGCTACTGGCGTCATGTGTACAATGTGAATCCGACTGCATATGTATATTTTCGTTCGTTCATGTAGTAATGGTCACAATAAGAAAGGACTGTACGTATGGGAAAGCTTGATAAGAATATTTCACTCTGTCAGTATATGGTGCTGACCTGTTCCTGCATATTGATTATTGTGCAGTTATTTACAATTTTTCATCAGGGGATTTCTTTCAAATGCGCATCTGATATTTTTGTGCGTCCTTCCGGACCTTGTCAACGTCCAGTTTTTGTCACTTGAACAGCGACAACTAGTATGATGTCCGCAGTCGCGATGGATGCGCCTGCAAAAATTTGTCAATCACGTGTCTCTCGCACAAACAAGTATAGCAAACGAAGTGGATTGGAGATCAGAACAGGAAAGAAAACTGACCATTCGTCTTAATATATTTTTAAAAGACAGCTCTTTGGCAGCAGTTTGCTCTACGCGAACTATAAGAGCAATCATCAATACCGCAGAAGTATGGTATTGTACTAATGGATATGAGATGAAGCGTCCACCGCATTTCCCAATGATATTTGTAGTCGATGAGTGAGAAAGTTACATGACAGACAACCTAATATTTCCTAGCTGAATTTCAAATTTATCACTCCTGACGACGACTATCAAAATTATTCGGCTGTGGTAGATTTTCAGTTGGATGCTCCTTGCTCTTGTTTCTTGCTCTCTGGTAATCTAGCAGTCAAATTTTCAGTGGAGAATGCGACAATGTTTACTTTATGCAATTGATCCGATGCGAACGATGCACATTGGCGGCAGTGATAAGCGTATTGCGCGACTTTGATGTACTGCTGGTCAGCGTCCACACACAACGCTGCTACAGCGGATCTAGGCCGTAACTTGCAGCAGGTTAGATGAAGGGTTTGCAGTATTTATTCTAATAGAAGCGTGATCTCTGTAGAAGCACGGTGTCTAATAGAGCCAAGGCGCATCCTCTGTTTTTGAACGTACACTCAAACAGGTGAATTTGAGTATCAATTATGGTCATATAGCATAAAGAACGTTTTGCAACCTTCGCTTTGCGTTCTTTTTCTCAAAAATTTCGAAAAAATTCAAACGACATCAAATCTAACGGGGACATTTTCCAATTTTTACAGGATCGAAAAATAGAGACGCGTGCGCATCTATTAGAATAATACGGTATTTCATAAAGCTGTTGCAGTTACAACAGTTTTATGAAATGGCAACTCGTCTCTAAAGAAAGCATTTTGTTTTTTGAAAATTTTATAACCGGTTTACCCATTCTTGCCCAATAAATTTGGTATCATTCTCGAAGTTAGATCCTAAGCTTTCTTGTATGGTTGCAGCAGAAGTCGATCAAACCCCTTCAGTTAAACCCTGTACCTGCTTTTGCTAATAACATAACTCTGCCCTCAATATTCTGGTTTTTCATTTCAGCGCCAGATTTTTTCCCACAAACGGTACTACTTTAGTGATTTTCACTAAGAAAAACTCAGCAGCAATGGCCGGAAAAATGTTTTCAACTGGAGAATCCCATCTCAGCGGTAATCATGATTTAACAGAAATGGTTTCGCTTTCTTCAAAAGACAGTGTGCAAGCTACTGAAAGCAGTGAAACAGGAGAAAGTGTAAACGACAGCGAAAGTTCTTTTGAGTCGATAACGAACAAGTAAGTCGAAAAAATTGCTAATATCTTTGTAATTTTTATCTTCTCTGAGCAGCGGAAGAAGGCGATAAGAGCCGAATCGTATTACAGTTGAAACCAATGAAGGCCGTCGCATCGGCTTCGAACCCT
This sequence comes from Plectus exinocaudatus, assembly GCA_034698105.1. Lineage (NCBI taxonomy): Eukaryota > Metazoa > Nematoda > Chromadorea > Plectida > Plectidae > Plectus > Plectus exinocaudatus. The sequence goes on from JAQGAX010000809.1 coordinate 5,482, forward strand.
ATGGGACCCAGACATGAAGTTGAGGGCTACCAGGTTACGCAGCAAGCTTAGGCACGCCCTAGAGTCTAGGGTGGGTAGCAATAAAATTTCTAGGGGTCGCGCGATCCCCCAGAACAAAAAAACGCAATTAATTGTATCCTGATCAAACCTGAAAAAATTGCGGACGGAAACGTTTTGCGACCCCAGAAGTTTTTGTCAAAGTTGCAGAATCCTCTGGGGGTCGCACGATCCCCCATTGCCCAGATCTGGTGGCATGTATCATCAGGCTTACTCTGCAGGGAATGGCATTTTTGGTCTTTGGGACGTATTCCCTCAAAATGCCCTCCCCAAAGCTGCAAGTTCTGTGCGTCCACGTCTGCAACGCAAACAGAATTGAAAACGGATATACAGGGTGATGCATAAAAAACAGCAACACTTTTTGAATGACTATAATTTTGCCAAATCTTAACGGATAAAGAGAAATTTTAACCACAAATACTCCAAAAAGTGTTCTTTCATGAATAAAAGTTTTGGATTGATTGCTTTCACTATCGTCAGAACCGTTAGAATAGTTACTGACAGCAACCTTAACGAGATAAGCTTTGGTTATTCAAATTTTGTACGAAAAACTGTGGGATAATATCTTTCTTTTGCGGCTTAATCACTATCAGATTCGATATGATGTGAAGTAAACTCTGATAAATAGGACTTCTTTCACGTTCTGAACGGTTTAAAAGTTTTGCTGTTCAAAAATATGTTTTGTTTCGGCAAGTTTTTGGACGTTTTTACGTAATTGAAGATGACCACACTGGAATTAGTTTTAAATTATTCGGTTATACCCAATGACTATAAAAAGTCTAACTTTGAAAGATCATGTGTTGAACTATCTATGGCTTAAACTATGCATTGATCAGCTCTGTTTTTGAAAAATATAGGAAGTGAGTAAAGTGTATTCGTATATTTCGCGATTGTAAAAGTTCCTTCATTAGAAATTTCATAAAACAACGATGCTAAAACCAATCTTAATAAAACCTTTGTTGGGAAAGAAATGCCTTGAAGTATTTGTAGTTAAAACTTTATATTGATCCATAAAGATTTCGGAAAAATATGACAATTAAAAAGTGTTGCTGTTTTTTAGCGCTTTTTTGGTTTGTTTTGGTTTTTGTTTCAATAGTACGACCGGTAGTACTATTTTTCAATCTCTGTCTTGGGTATCGTACTATTAGAGAGGGTGGTACTCTTAGAATAAATACGGTACTCGGTGCGCTGCGATGGGCGATGGTCGCTATCTTAGAACAATGCGAATCGAAATAAATACCCGCGTTGCAGAAAAGAAATAGATGTATTTCAGAATGACCATCGATCGATTCATTGATGAAAACTGTGCCTTCAACTTAAATCAGCAGTACCCCGAATGGAAAGAAAATGAATACGGTAAAAATCCGATTTGCATGCCCGTTGCTTCCGACGTTTGTTATGACCGCAAATGGACAGCATCAGCAAGCGTGCAACCACCAAACCAAGAATTAAGAGCAGAAGAAGTATTAAAAAATATAGAAAGAAAGCGCAGGGGCAAGTCTGCTGAACAAGTGCTGCATGAAAAGTTGCAAGGATCGGACATAGGCGGCATTGTTATGCAAGATATTGATATGGAGGAAATCCAAAACACGCTTAAAAATCTTCGGATCGGACATAAAACAAGGAGTAACATTTATTTTTTTTGCAGCTATATTGCTCGGGCTACTATTATTTCAACCTCCCAATAAGTCGATGTTACCAAAATTAAAGACGGGTAGGATAACGAAGTTGTACCAAAAATAGAGATAAAAACATAATTACTTCCAATTTTCAACCGGTTTCAATGCAAACTTCTGGGTCCCAGGCATTGTACCACATGAAAATTTTGGGTGCATACCACTGTATAAGCTTCACACTTTATTGCTTTAATAGAGCTAGATAATTTTGTTACTTAAAATCGTTTTAATCGCTATTGTCTCACTGTCGACCTTAGCCGATTTCTCGTATTGAATAGACTTATGTCAGCTTTTAAGATATCAAAAAGTTTCAAATCGACTTTCTACTACTGCACTCAGAGTTCGGTATTGTTGACTTTGAATGTAAATCAACACTGCATTTACTGCCGAAAGAAACGCCATTAGATGCCTTGAAAAGATACTTTAAGCAAACAAAGGAGCATATTGAGCGACTTCAGACATTGCTCGCCGTTCTGACAAGTGTTGAACCTAATAATGTTCCAGTCCGCAATGTTATATGTTTCGTCAACGGAAAAGATCCCCAACTCAGCGTCGCTGATTTCCCGAAAGAATTCAGCAACTGCATAGCTTTGTTCAGTGATTCTTTATCTGATCAGGCTGTGTTCAACCATTCTTTAATGAAGAATCTATATGTTGAAAGTAACATAAGCAAGCCAAGCTTATTCGCCGACAAAAATTTCACTCGCTTTGTTGCACTGCTCTTTGGATTTCGGTTTGCTAAGTTTACGAATTTTTCAAGCACTGCCATGGAAATACATCGAATGATAACAACACAAATTGCCTGGGAGGAACCAACTGTACAAACAAGTTTTAAAAAATTTAAGGTAAAAATACATCCCGCGGCGACTGATGCCGGGGCCATAGAAACAACTCAGAAGGTCCTCGCCGCCGGCCAAGGAAGTAAACAAATTGCAAATGACGATAATAAGACTGATAATAATGTTAAAATGCTAATATTGCAAATCTCCAAACCAGCAACTCCAATATTTTTGAACTCCGAACAGCACTTAGCATACAAACGCTATTCTAACACCGAAAAACATCTAGTTATTTTGGGCCCTCCTGGATCAGGGAAAACTTTACTTCTTTTACTTATGGTGCTGGAGGCGGCCGCTAAAGAAAAGCCTGGAAGAATACTACTGTTTGTGCCGTCGAACGCCTTAGCTAAATTATTTCATAATTTTTTTGAGAGCAACACAAATAAACAGAAGCGCAGGACTATCATTATCAATCCCTCAAAGTCGAACATTGACAAAGATATCAAAGGCCACGACGATATTTTCGCTGATGAGGTTTTCTCGGGATCTTGGATTCCACGAAATCGCGGGAAACCAGACTTTCCAACAGTGAGCAAATTTCTCGATTCTTTCAAAAAAATTCACTCGGGAAGAACGGTGATCGCTGTGACAGTCGGGCGTTTTTACGACGCAAAATCATTGAAAAGTGTCGAGAATGTGCTGAAAACACGTCTATCAAAGCCAGCTTATAAATATATTAAACTTAAAACAGTGATGCGATATAGCACAAATATATATAACTATTGCAACAAAATGCAACTGGGTACTGAAATTGAACCAAAATTTCCAACAATAAGCAAGCTCTTTAGCTATTGCAAGAAATTCGTACAAATGGGTCATGAAATACGTGGTCAATCAGTTGAGGAAAAAAGTATAACTTTTGAAGCAGCCAAAAAGCTGATCGAGATGAGAATAAGCGAGTGGACTTGTGGAGACGCGCCAGGACCATCAGCAGCAGCCAAGTTAGGACCATTGAACTACCGGAATATTGCCATCATAGTGGCGCACGAACCAGTTGATAGACAAATTGAAGAAATCAAAAGTTATCTAGAAAATAATAATATACGTTGTGGATCAGTTGAGGACCAGCAGAAAGATAAATCAAACGACGGTTTAGTGGCAGTTGACAGCAGCACATATGTGTTGTCTTTCGAGTGGTGTGCTGTCATTGTTCTAGACGCGTCCAACTGTTTTTATTCGAAATGTCTGACGAACCCGATTGTGCCAGTATCGCGCGCCGTCAGCATTTTAGTCGTACTCAAAACAGTAGAATGCGGAGCCAGCGGATGGTTTTTCAATCGCTGTCCCAAGCGTCTAAGCATCATTCACGATTCGCTTAGTTCAATTTTGAAGAAACCATCGACAAGAGAGAGTGAGCAGAAACGCGAGAATTCGCTTATTATAAAATGGCGGAAGAGTTATGAGATTGCTTCTATTGTGCGTATTATCGTGTTTTTAGTCTTTTTATTGACCGTAGCAGGAATATTAGTGTACTTTAATGACTATGATGCTCTCTTTTGGTGCGTAATGGGGACTTTATTTGCGATAAATTCTGGTATTTGTGTTTTCATGGTGGTCGCTTCTTGGTGTAGTGAGTGGCTTCTAGCCAAACATATAGTTGAAGCTGAAATTATCAAACGAAGCCTAGTTATCCTTGCTATTGTGATTGGAACAGGATATTGCTTGTATGACTATTGGAGTTGTGGTGCGTTTTTCGTTGTGTTTTTCATCATATTGTTCGTTTGCCTGCTTGCTTTAGTTGGAAGCTGTTTATTGAAATTGAGTCCTAATTCATTTGTAGCTTACGAAAATCGCAGAAACTTTGGGTACGGGTTAACAGGGACTTATCGAAATGCTTTTTTAGCGTTTGCTTTCAGCGCGGCTGGAAGTGTGCTTTTAACAATATGCACATCATTCATGCTTTCTTTGGACATGGGATTCAAATTTACCTGGATAATTACTTTTGCTGTCCTTTTGCCGATCGCATTTCTCTTGCTTACTCAAGACGATGTCAAACCATTGTTGCCACTAATTATAACGTCAGAACCGTCAGAACCGTTAGTACCGTTAGAAGTAATATCCTGTGCTTATGTGAATGAAACATGTTCCATCATTGATGTCGATCAAGTTTAAAATAACTAGAACATCTGGTAGCTTGTATCTTGCAGGTTATTATGATACTGTACAGTAGAAATTGTTTATAGCGGATCGGTCAATCCTGACCTTTACAAACGAACACCGTTATAAACGATGGCGCCACCGTACAAAACAGAGATGGTGGGATCCGTCATCTTAACGGTTAAAAGCGATTTACAGTTGTAACCGATACCGCTATAAACGAATCCTATTTTAGTTAAAGCACAGTAAGTATATGCTGCAAAGTGCTTACTGATCTACTATATCTTATGCGGCACGGAGCTCTATTTTACAAAACTGTTGTAATTGCAGTTGCGATTGTAAGGAATAGGTCCATGTGTCTTGACTTTGTCAACTGAACAATAAAATTTGAGTTCCATCAAATAATGCAGAGACGGCATTGGGTGTATGGCTGTTTATGCTCTTTGCCGGTAGACACTCAAATACTTCTGGGGAAAATTTTCTGGGATATTTCGGATAAAATTTGATTAGTGAGGTTTTGGCTGGTTGGGGGATAAAAAATAAGGTACCTACGGATTAGGGGTCAGTTAGGCGCCCCAGTCTCTCAGTTCATAACGTTTCTACTTTCGCGCCTGCTTTCAAGGCATAAGTACTCGTAGTATGTATCTAGAACCATACCTGTAACCAGGGGGGTCCAGGGGGTCACCTTCCCTCCAGCGGTCACCCCCCTGGGGGAGCTAACCTCTCCTCACTTACATGTATACAGTATTTCACAGTGGTGATTGCTGCCTGTGAGAATTTTGATGCATCGGGAACAAAATATCGCTATTTCTGCATTTCGCGAAAATACGCTCAAAATTAATTTGCTCTGCGTGCACTTATAATTGTTGTAGAGTACTCCGCTGAGCGATCGGCGAGCTTCGAGGGGGGGGGGGGTTTGGTTGGTAGCCAAAATAAAATTTATACTTGCACGGGACACTTATCGTGCCTCGGCCAATCTGTCTGTGCTGGACCGCGTTGTGTCGCAAGATGCAACGTTTGCCATAGCTCATTTTGCAACTCTTTATTACTGATATGAGGTTTACTATTGGTAGACCTGCATGCCCAACACTGACGAGTTGTGAAAAATTGTTTATTGTACATGCTATGTAGAATACAATTGTGGTGTGATGTTTCATCCGACCAACGCCACAACATAAAGTTTCTATTATCTTCTTACGATTGAAGTCCCCACTGAACGCTTGTCATCTTGAACAAAACGATGAGCGAAGGCGCACCGCTCTCGTCATCTGGGATTAAATCTCCTACAATCAATTTGAATTTATTGCTAGCAGATACCGACGACACGCTTGAGAGCGGTGTACGAATAAAGAATCTGCCACAAAAAATTAGAAAAATCGGAGAAGGTGCTCATGCGAAAGTTTACTCCTACCAATGGAAGGACGACTTCCTAATTGCTGGAAAAAAGCTGAAAATCATATTGTACAGCCGAAGCCAAAAAGAAAATGACAACCTGAAAAAAGTGAGCTTCAATTTGCTGTGGTACCCTTGCTGTAAATTTGCTTCTTGAGCTAAGCTCAGCCATTTTTCATCTCAAAGTGTATGCACTGCATCACCATTAGTCTCACTAATGGCACGGGCCTGACTGCACTATATTTGAGCGAGATTGTTTTCTTTCAATTGTTTCTTTTGGATTAGTAAGTGAAATTTAAATAAGGATTTGTTCAAATTAAAACTTTCGCCCCTTTCTTTCTTCAAATGAAGACTTTTCTGTCCTTAAAATGGCGTGACAGTTTTGTGTAACAGTAAAAAAAGGAAGAAAACGATAAGTACTACACAATACCGCTTCTAAGATACGTTGTAAAAATAATAGGGTTCTTAACTTTTTATATTTTCAGATTCTTCAAATTGCGCTAAACGAAGTCGATACTTTGAAAAAATTAGATCACGATCGTATCATCAAATTTGTAGGTTGCTATTGGGATGCAAATCAATTTTTGCTTTTCACTGAACTTATGGAAGGCGGATCAATTAAAGATCTCTTACATTCAATACCACTTAATGAACCTCAAACTCTTCATTATGCTATGCAGACTGCCGAAGGTCTATCTTTTCTGCACAGTCGCAGACCGAATCCAATCATCCATCGCGACATTAAATGCAAGTTCCAGTTCTATTGGAACATAAAATTATAGAAATAATGGGTCTGGGTTGATCATGCGGACTGACACCTAAAAACTTGGTCCGAAAGTTTTACTTGAAATTGTTTATTCCAACCCTAACAATTGACGCGGCGGCATGGAAACTGATTCAGGCCTCTTGGCTGCCCGTGGGGCGGGACCCTGGACCAGAGGTGGCCATGGTCCGGCGGTCTCGAGGTATTTGGACCAAAAATTTTTCCGTTTGGGGTATACATACCCCCAATCATACCTGTAACGGGTGTCTGAGGCCAGGGGGATCTGCTGGACCTTCTCGGGGGGGAGGGAGTCAGCTTAATCATTGAATTGAAGTTTGACAGCCATAAATAACAGCGCTAACAATGATTCAGGTGGAAATTTGCTACTGGATGGTAATGACAATGTTAAGCTCGCCGATTTCGGTGTTGCCCTTGGCATAACTCTGAAAGATGACATGACACGTACACTGCAGCAGATCAATGGATGGCCTCATTTTCAAGGCACTTTGCTATACGCTGCCCCTGAGGTTCAGGCTAACTTGATTGGAAAGAGTGTTCCTTATGGTAGAAAGGCAGATGTTTGGTAAGTTTAATTGAATATTTTTCTTTGTTCGCGAAAGGCTGTATTCTTTACCTCGGAATTGAACTGGCCACGGATTCTTTTCTGTCTCATCTTTGTCAAAAATGAATCAAATTTCAAACTTTTCAAAAATATAACATGTGAGAAAAATTACTGAAATTCAAATTGATCGGATCATTTTTGATGACATTACACAAGCAAAATTACGTTCAGACATTTTTTAAACAGAATCTTTATTGTATATTTTTAAACTGTTAGTACTGGTTCCTATACTATGCTTTGCATGACAGTGGCAACTTTATTAATGCTTTATTGTAGGTCACTGGCATGCACGATCGTTGAAATGTTAACTGGAGAGCCGCCTTATATTGATGAATGTAATAGTAGGAACATTTATAACTTCACTCAACTCGTTTCTTCTGATGACAGTATTCTTGAATATTCCGGTGCTTTAGTTCCCGACAATTGTCTCTTGGTGAAGAGCTTACTTAACTTCATGTTTGTCAAAAACGCAAATGTACGCCCAAGTATTGATGATACGTTGCATAAGTTGCATGATATTCAGCGGTAAGCGAGTAAACAAAAAGCTGCACTTATTTACCGAAAATTTTAGTTCTGCGCTTTCTTGAATATCTGATCCTAAATTAAAATGTGATTGATATCTTTTTAATGTTTGAGAATACCATCACTGCAAGCTGTAAAAACGACCTTAAAATCAAAGAAACAAAATAGTAAACCTGTCAAATAGTAAAGACCTTGCATTTAGTTAGGTGCTCGAAAATAGTGCGCTGATACTACGTAGATTCAACTTAAGACACGCTTTTTCTATTGACCGAGAATGGCTTGGCACAGAATCCAGGATGATCACTGATTGCGATGAAACTTGGCATTCTAGGGTACTTTGGTCCAAAAACTC
>JAQGAX010000810.1:0-13795 GCA_034698105.1 Plectus exinocaudatus
TACTGCTCTTTCACCGTCCGCTCGCCCTTCGACGTCTCCCGTCTGCGCTCCCACGCCATCCGCCAGCACCACGACTTACCCTTCAAGCGCATCGACCTGCGCAATCAGGTAGCGCATTCGCAAAAAAGATGACGGCTTTATTATCACATTTTGACAGTCAAATATTTTGATTATCGTCAATATCTGGATATTTCTTGTTTTATAAGATTTCAAACGCACGGCGGGTTTAGTCTGAAGCAAAGGCTGTTTCTTTAAGAACTCTAACGGAAGGGACTTTTTAATATCATGTATCGTTTAATTTCACTTTTGCCATGTTTTCTCGAAAATCACATTCATTATTAAACTGCTCACCCCTGCTTCAGGCCATGATGCTCCGATTCAAGCAATTGGAGAAGCAGTGCTACCCCGGTCCGCAGCAAGTACAAGTGTCTTCCAGTATTAACCAGAGTGCTCATTTCGGTAGCCAGCCGCCTCGCTTTGTCACTCACATTACACCAGGGCAAGATTTGACGTCTCTGTTTGAGAGGCTACCTAGTGAAGAGCCTATGCCTGAAGGTATTAAAGTTTTGCTGTTTCTGGCTAGAACTTGCTGTCATGTCATATAAAATCCACCTCCAGCACTCTGATCATATCTAGAGCACGCAGTGTCCACAATCGTTATTTATAGACAAGTTTGCCAGTAGTCGATTGATATACCGTATTTTAAGAAATAGTGGCACTGTGCCTCAATTATTTCAACCTTCATCCAAGATGCCATGGAGACTTGCCATAAACTAAAAGCATAAGGGGGAACCAAGGTGTTTTAGCCTGACCCCTGTGTAACTATTTCTGCGTGTGCCACTATTGTTGCGTGTGCCGTTATCTCTTAAAATACGTAGATCGACTGGCACAGATTGATGGGTAGTCTGGAAAAGCTAAAAAATGCGTGCGTTAGATAGAAATGGATCCGTTTCACAATTCTTCACTTCTTCACACTGTCCGTTAGCGCATCATCGCCCATTTCTTCTTTTTCCAGCCGATCCCGCGCCATTGCTCGTGGAGCAAACCGCAGGCGTCATCACGAACAGTAACCCTCACCACCCCCATCAACTACCACTTGGGCAGCAACCGCACAAGTGTCGCCTGTGCGGGAAGAGTCTGGCTGGCCGGAGTCGTTCTACGCGCGAGTACCACGTCTGGAAGCACATTGCCAAGGCTGTGCTGCAGTGCCGCTACTGCGCCAAGAGCTACCACGCGCCGCACGACTCCAATCTCATGACCGCTCACGTCCGCTCGGCGCATCCCGGTCGACCCATTGGATATCAGGTCAGTCAGTAATCGGCCCCTTTTTTTGGTGAAAAAAAATGCGCGGATTATGTGATTCCTCTCCAAGCTTCCTGTATCTGAAGTGAATGTTTTGAAGTTGAAAGTTTTGATCGGTGCACAAATGCCACAGTCGCCGACGAGACCAGTGCCCAGGCGCATATCTAAGGGGGGGGGCGCGGGACCCGGTTTATGGATTTGACCCCCAGTATTTTGGAATTTTCAAAGCTTGCCTCTCAGTTCCTCCAATTTGCCCCCCTGTTCCAAAATTTGCCCTCCAGTCGCAAGATTCTAGCTACGTGCCTGCCAGTGTCCATATCCTGTCGCGATGATAACACATTCAGGTATGGACGGAAATTCGAGCTTTTTTATCCCTTAGAGGCCGTAATAGAAATTGCTAACTCCATTCGATTCCATAGAAACTGTTCCACAATACTTCAGTTTTTTAGAATCGAATGACGATTTATCGCGACAAGATGCGTCAGATGTTCACGAAGTGCTTCCCGACGACGCCGCAGGACCGCGAGCAACCGATGCTCTGTCGCTTCTGCGGCGTTCACGTGTCAGACACTGTCGGGCATGTCAAGTTGCTGCACTTGCAGCCAACTCATTCTGACGTCGACGTGAGTCGCGACTTCTCTTTCTTATTATACAAATGAAATCGTATCGATCACGCGGGACAGACACGGGTGCAGGAGAGGGTGAGGGCTGGCCCCCGACGCCTAGATACCATTTAGAACAATTTTTAATAGCCCATGCCTCAGGCACAAGAAATCGTAGTTCCATTGTGTAAACTTAGAAAGTTTTGGGAAAATGCAACAAAAAATTTCCTTCTCCCGGCTGCCGAACGGTGTCATTCTTGAAGTGCACATGCACAAATATTCCTTGCAATCATGCTAGCACTGACAGTTATGCAATAATAAAACCCATTTTGTCTGCTTCCAACGGCTTTTCACAACGAATTGCTGCATAATTGAGGGTTGAGATTGTGCGAAAATCCGCAATCGCTGGCGTAGAGCGCGCAACCCTCCTAATTTCAATTTAAATAAGAATTTTTCTGCAATTAGTTGTTTTGCAGATGCGCCGGCTATTGGACGCCTGCTTTGGCAGCGGCGCCGACTTGAAAAAGGAAGCGGTCGACGAGGAACAGATGTTGTTTGATTCGACGTCTGAGATTGGCGAATTTGACAAAGCGGCCAGTTGCGGTCAGCGATTTATTCTTTCAAAAAATATTTGTGCGGTAACAACCGCCCAACATTAGCATCATAAATGTTATCTAACGCTTACTATGAGCTATCGACAGACATCCATATTGTGAGAATCCCCCTGATTAAGGGCGTTCTTAAATTCCGTAAATAATTCATGAGCTGACCCGGCCATCACTTTAAGCCATAATATTATTCAGCCAGTAATTTATTTAAAGTTTTGGGATTATTTGTAAGTGATGCCAATTTTATATTGATACCAAATCCAGTTGAAATCGTTTATAGCGGAATCGGTTATAACGGTAAATCGCTTGTAACGGTCAAGATAATGAGTCCCACCGTCTATGTTTTGCATAGTAATGCCATCGTTTATAACGATATTCGTTTATAACGGTCAGGATTGACCGGTCCCCCATTTACCGCTATAAACGATTTCTACTGTACGTTCTTTGTAGATACGGCGTCGGTCAATTCGGCTACTTCGTCGACGAAACATCAGTCACCAGCTAACAAAGAGATAATCGAGCTGGAATAAACCAATTCGTTCTCGAATTTTGTGTACTGTATTCTTGGATAGTTAGCGGTTGAATTTGCTGTTTCAACCGCATTGTTCCCAGCGATACTTTGGTCGTTCATTGCCTGAACTTTCTCTGTTATATTTGTGATCGTTATCAATGTATTGCATGCATCCGTTCCGTCTTAATGCTTTATGTTGCGTTTTTGTAACGAATCGTTCTCTTCGTGCATAATGGACTGTTCTTAAAAATCTCGATTGCCGCTTTTGGCAATCTAAATGGGATGGTAATAAAGCGTTTTCGCTGTCTACCTTGCTGCATTGCATGAGCTGTTTTTCGAGATACAGAATATTGTTTGGTATGTACACATAGTGCTGCGAAAGAATTGCTGCAAATCAGAGCACGAATTTTTCGTGTGCCATTTTTTTCGAATAAGCCGCCAACCAAATAGCTTTTCTTTTTATGGAATGGTCCCTCCAAGAAACTGGTAATGTATATTGGTGGAATTGCGGCCAAGCGGTGAGCGCTTTTGTCTGTGCCTGTTCCATTATTGTCTCTAGAAAGGTCAGTGTTGTACAAAAGGAAACAGAAGTTATTGGGGTGCGAGCTTATCCAGGAAAATCCAATACCTCTTCTAGGAAACCTAGGAAACTCTTCCCTCATGGTCCCAACTTCACAGGAATTTCATAATCAGCGTCACTTCAGGAAGTGGTCGTTTCCGGGATTCTCTCGGAATTCGCGTAATCTATTTGCCACTGAATGGGAATGACGATTGTTGGCGGATCCGAGAGAGGGTGTGTCACCGAACGATGCCCCCGGCTACCACCCGGTCGGCCCCCCGGGCATGCGCTATTGTTGCGTGGAGACGTAGACGCGTCACTCGCATCCAAACCGGTCTGTCCCTATTTAAATGCTCAAAGACTCGCACGTCTTCATGTCGGCCAAAGATTTTCACTATTCTTCTTCTTCTTGTCGTTGTCAGACATTGTCAGAAGTGTCGCTTCTGTGCTCGGTGTGCGTAGAATAGAAAGTGTCCCTGCCCTACCATTTATACTTACTTGTACTGCTTCGCAACCATAATACAGTATCTGAGAGCGATTCTGATATTCCCTGGCTCATCACAATCCCGAACGACCAGTCATGCTCGTTGGCAGCTCATTGATTGTCCTGCCTTTGCTGATGTTAATTGCCAAAACAGCTTTGGCCTGTGACGAGCCAAAAGGCTGTCAAGAGAACAAAAAGTTCTGCATCACCAGAGAAAAGTTCAGGAACAGATGTCCTTGCACTTGCGCCGCAGACATTAGCCTGAAAGACTGTTGTGCTCAACAAAATTTCGAGCAAGCGACTTGCCAGAAACTTTGCACATTCGGACTGACAGAATCTATGGTATGCTATTTCCAAATTATAGTTAGCTATAATAGCAGAAAATCTAATAACTTCAACGATCTTATCAAATATTTTCGATGTATTTACTAAAAAGAGCTTACTTCTTATACTTTCTGCATTTTTCATTTGCAATTGCAAGAACTATAGTAACCGTTCGACAGTATGTGAGATGCAGACAATACTGTTGCTTGCCAACTGTCTTGACCAGTAAAAACATTTCTTATTTTAGATTAGGTCAATGGTTTTAATCTGCTTTAATGACTTCGCGAAATTGCAATACTGCGCCTCAAACGGGTATCAAGACTCTACTGACTGCTGTCTGAAAAATGGAGTCACAAAAGATTCTCCTGGCAAAGCAGGTAAGCAAGCATTGAATCATTTTAAATAATCTGGTAGATTGGAAAGAGAATGTCAACCAGGGAATTCAAAGCATTTCATTGAGAAAAGGAGCACCTCTTTCTTGATCTGCCGTAGGACGAATCTTCTGCGAATGTCCCGCATGCATCGGTCGGCTAGAATTTAAACTGGTTTGCATTTCTTGTATTTTCTCAGACATGCGCATGGACTTGAGACAGCGAAGGGTTTCATGGGGTGTTCACAATTCTCAAACTCTTTTCCAAGAGATCTTCATGATTATGATGGTTGGCATCCGGTTTCAGGCTGTAGCATTTTTTGCCAGGGCAAAATGCCTCCATGCTCGCGAATGATGGAGTACGCACATTGCGCAACGGGGCCGGCGTTGAGCAAGTCGTTCGCCTGCGCGAAGTCCGAATTTGATCGTCCTCGTTGGACGCCGAATGCGCCTGTCCATCGATGCACTTAGAAATGCGTTACTTTGAACACGTTTGCGTAAAGTGATCGCCCAAACAAAGAGGCAGATTTCGCGATGTTGTGTATAATGTTTATGTTAGTCGGATGATACAGAGCGTCGTTATTCCATTGTTACTCAATGATCAAATATTTTGAATAGCTGACGCAACAACGCGCCAATAGAGGCTACATCACGCATATATTCTTATAATAGTGCGACAGCTGACGTAGCATTTAACAAGAAGACGAGATATTTGACCAGCGAGCGGCTACATTTGAAAAATACACGAATGAAAAGTCCGCGATCGTTCATGTATACTTTTTTGAGACATCATTTAGTTGCGACTCCGATTACTTTTGCTGCGTGTTTATAGTTCGATTTTTTTGAAACATTTGAAACGTGAACTTCATTTATCATTTAATGTGACGGTCTCTTTCGACTTTATGGTGATCCGAGCCTTTAAATGATTGCCACTAATTGCCGATTGATTGATGTGATGTATTGAATGAAAATATCCTCCTGAACTGGACGCCTGCGTAACACTATAAAGAGTACGAATTACACTATGAATTGCACGCGATGACTAACGTACCCACAAATGCAAACAATGAACGATGTGTTGATTTTGATCTTCTTGTTCGCAGTCAGTTGATCTATCGGCTGCGAGAAACTCAAACATACGGGGGTGTCGGGCGTAAATCTTGTCTCTGTTACGTACGTTCTATCTCCCACGCATGGCTGAACTCGAAGCGTGTGTGTGCATTTTTTCGGTGATTTGGCAAATAGACGAACGCCTCACAAATTTGCCTTGTTTGGCCCACTCGTTGCTATGTCAATATACGAATGAGCTAAAAGCATAAAAGAACCCACGTGCATGGCAGATTTCATATCCTTTACTAGAGCTGACTTTCAACCTAGGAGACAATTACGAGACCTTTTGTGATTTTACATGACTCCATTTAAAACTAGACTATTAATTATATCAAATATTCTGCAATGTTTTAAAGCAAATCAGTATTCCGTTAAATTTTGTTCTGTCTTTTTTTGTGCGAAGACAAGCAGATAAGCACAACTAAAATTAAACTAACGTCAACGAAAACACAAATGTCATCGTTTTGATTGTCAGCGCTGACTGTAATTCCCGAATCGAATAAATCAGTTCTATTTCTGCATACTGTCCTGTCAAGCTTGCAGGAGACCGGAAAGCAAAGTGGCTGACTACTAGAGCAGACGATTGTACTTTTACACGGAAGCGAAGATGCCTTCGGAACTGGTTTTCCTGCTCGGTAATGTCGTTCAATTAAACCTACCAATCGGCTCATTGAAGAACGTGGGAACGCGTTCCTCGAACAAATTAAATAAACTGGTTCTTATCTTGCGCTGCTTTTTCAGGGGCTGTATTTTGTGCTGTTCTGCCGAAGGCGCACCTTCAAGTCATCAATTCACGTTTGTTTCTATTTCGTTTTTATGATAATCTAGAGTTTTCGGACAATCCCAAGCTTTCGGAAAATAGTCATGCCAAGGCGCAAAAAGTTGAATCGTTCGCGAACAGTTATATGATTATGAGCGGGGGGACTTTCGGGGGAGGGAGACAATGGCTGTTCGTAGGCGTGGAAAAGTCAAACGCGTAATTAATGATCATAAAAGACAATAGTAATGAATTCAATTTAGAATACTGTCCGCCACGATATCCCAAGCCTGATTATGAAGGAACATCGCCGTCGGGCGCTCCAATTTTTGCGCAGTGCACCTTGGGTGATCCGATTGCCTGTCGTGCAGGCTTTTATTGCCAGCCGAGCCCCAATTTGCCTGGCAGTAACTACTGCTGCCAGCAAGACTTCGGTAATCGTGGATTTTCTTAATAAACAAGGACGCATTTAATCTTAGCACTATTCTTGTGGGTCAGAAACGACTTCATTCCGACTACCATATTTTAAGAAATAATGGCCCACGCAAAAATAGTAGCCCACGCAGAAATAGTGGCCCAGGGTTCGGGGAGGTTGAAAAAATAGTGGCCCAGGGCCATTATTTCTTAAAATACGGTAGCTTGTACCAGACTGAACTAACCAATTTTTCCATTCCCCGCTTTTTCCATTGATCAACATGTAAATAGAAAATATGGTATCTATCATGCTGCATTCTAATAGTACGCTTATCTCTAATGGAACGATCTCTCTTCTTGAAAATTCGTCATCGAGGAAGCATATTTATGCGTTATTTACGTTCATTAAACATAAAGAAAAGTTTTGCATCGTAAGCTTTCCTATCTTTTATAAAAAATATCTTAAAATTACGCTTAATCAACCTTCATCTTTTATAAAACGTCATGAGCTAAAACTAACCCTTTGTGGACACACGTTCGCCGTGTCATTCCTCTCCCCATCTTCACTTTACCTCATGTCTTACTTGCGTCAACGCGATTGAACCCAATTGCTTTAGGTTGTCCGGGCATTTATTCATCGGCAGAGATCGACCAGGGTTCGACCTTCCCGCGCAGCTGCGGCGCCGTGGTGACCGGCCCCCGGGCCTGCGGGGGCGGCTATCAATGCGTCTATTCGTCCATCGCCAATCAGCAAATCTGCTGCTCGACTTCGAGCGGGATCACGGGAAATTATTGTCCGAATGGTGGCCAGGTATGCATGCAAACATACCTATTGGTTAGTCGTTGGCAACAAAGGGGGGTGGAGTACGCTGGTTGAAAGTTTTCCAACGGCAAGTTAGGGTCTGCAGGCTTTGATAGTGTCTAACGTACGCAAACTTCACCAAAATGCTATCGTACCCAGTTAGAGCGATATAGCTCCGCAACTCAAGCTAACGCGATCAAGCTAAACGATGACACAAGAATGCTTGATGTCACTCCGAAACCGAATTGTGATTCGCACTCAAGGTGTTAGCAACAGTGGCGTGCTAACAGCGGGATTTCGAATCACCTTCAGTACATTAGGGGACAACATTTCGGTCCCCTGCACAGTATAGGGCCCCTCTGCCGCCCTGCTGCCCCCGATCGGGTCCTAAATCATTCCCGACATTCATGACCGGACCCTGTCCGCATTAATTTACATAGCAGTCTTGCATGCAGGTGGCCAATCAAGGCGGTGGGCCACAAAGATGCACTCTTGGCGTCAGCGACTGTCCCCCGGGCTACAGCTGCCAGTCGGGTTACTGTTGTTCCGTTCAATCACAAGGATTCTGCCCCATCGGCAGTACCCCCGCACTGGACGGGTAAGTTGACAATATTGATATTACAATATTGATGTATTGACAATATTACAATGTTGATGATATTGACAATATTGATGACTGCAATATTTGCAAATCGGTGCCGCGCGGTTAAATATTGGGAAAAGAAAATTAATTCTGTGTGCACCTCCAAGTCATGTGTGGAATTGTACACAATCCAGCGCCCCAAAGGTGGGCACCGGTCGGCGGCTGGGGAGCGGGGCGGGCACCACCCCCACCGTACAGTGAAATATTTCTGGGGTGGTGCTCCCCGCCCCATGCACAGGTCTGCAGCGCCCCCCCCCCGAACAAGTGCACCGTACGCGTTGACCGGCTCGCCTTCCGGACCAGAATTGATTTGCAGTGTATTGCAACATACTATTTCAGCAACGGCTTGCCGGAGGCCTGCAGCCCGCCGTTCACCAACTGCCCACCTGGCTTTGAATGTACAACTGATTTCGGTGGAAGCTATTGCTGTTCTGTCGGCGGTATTAACCCACCACCGGGTTCACAGTACTGTCCCGCTGGCACGCAGCCGTACATGCCTGGAAATGGCTACAACCAACCGCAGTCGTGCTCTGGGAGTGCGGCTGGCAGCTGCCCGCCCGGTTATGCCTGTCAGGTACGGTACGCAGGGGCAAGGATGGACATGCGGTACGGTAGTGCGTGCCCCGCACACGGAACTGCAACATCCTCCAACGTACCCCCAAGGGGTTCGGGGCAGAGGTGGGCACCGGTCGGCGCTTAGGGGGGGATGTGACGCGTTTGTGACGTCACGTTAAACTATCCCGCGTACGTTTAGTTTAACGTGACGTCACAAACGCGTCACATCCCCCACCAGCGCTCACGTCTGCGTAAACTGTTGGGTTTTGAACTTTTTTGGCGTCTGTGGAGACTTGGGCGTCATTACGACGTGCTAGCCCAGATATGATTCATATATGATTACAATATAAGAAAGGGAGATAACGCGATAAGGAGGTGAATAGTCATTTAAGAGTCCAACTAGCGAGCGCGAAGAGACTTTTTAGGGTAAGTCGGTCCTCCTCCGGTATACGGTGGACAGGCTCGTAGATAGAATCGGGTGACCGGGGCAACCTTGAAAAACTGGGGGGGGGCAACTGAGGGAAAATGAGGGGCAAGCATTGAAAATTTCAAAAAAAGGGGAGGCATATCCGAAAACCGGTAAGGGGGAAATGCCCCCGCGCCCCGCCTAGCCTGACGATGGATAAGCGGTGGAGAGAAAACGCACTGAGCAGCAGCTATGTGAGAAGATGCTCATGGTAACAGTGGTACAATGTATGACCATGAATTCATTCAAAATTGGTTGTCTTCAGATTTGGGCGTGGGGGTTATGGGGGTTATATAACCCCCCAAGGGCTCCGATAGGATTTGGAAAAATGGGTTGGGGGTTATGAGAAAATTTTCAATGAGAAGGGGGAGTACAGTGATTTTCGGAGGCCGAAAATTGGGCTGGCGACTAAGACCTTTGTTAGCGCCAGGACGGGGCGAAAAAAAATTTTTCCGTTAATAAGGTACCCAAGCACCTTGGTCATCCTATTGGGGGGGTTATATAACCCACCCAGATAGTCGACCATAACCCCCCCAAGCCCAAACCGGTGCCCATGTCTGCTGCACATCTACTTGATTTCAATACTACAACATATTATCTGCAACGAAAATGAATGATGTTCAGTCTATAATTGTCAAACCGACAAAATTTATTTTTGTACTCTTCGATACTACCTTAATGTGCTTTTCTGCAAATGAAGAATTTTCAGTGTAAAGGATGTACCTTCGGCCGGTTAACGCTGCTTATTATCAAACTTTACAGTTTAAGTATTCCAATAAAAATGGAATTGGCATCGTTACAGACTGCAATGATTTCTGTTCCGTTCACGACTGCAGTTCGCCACAAAGCGCGCTGCTCTAGCGATGATGCACCACGGTGATTTCAAAGGGCAGTCACAAAGAATGAGCATGCACGTGCGTGATTGCTCCGACAAGCACGTAGGAAACTCCATTGTCCACCGAAGGAATTGCGTCGTTGTCATTGTTCGCCTTTTCAACAAGAACGAAAAATTTCCTTTTTACGGCGTGTTACAGTACGCCTCCCACAGAACTGTCATGTGCATTATATACGAGTATGACGAATCTTGTCACCAAAGAACGACGAAATCAGCCCCTTGAATAAGACGCATCAACGTCGAGTGCGGTCCTCAGACAGTCTGCCCCGCCCGGTTTCCTTGTCACAGGACTGCTCGACGATCTCTTATTCGCTCACACAAGTTTGAGACGCGCACTCGTACTTCCTTTGCTGAGTTGTGTCGCTTAATTTTGCAGCGCTATTTAGAGCCAATGTTTACGATTGTCTCACAAACGTATATGAAAACAGATAAATCTAACTGGCTGGGCCGCATAGCACTCGAGGTCAGACGACCTTTTGTTCCAGGCTATTGCATTAGTGTATTGCTATTGCTATATTGCTGTTGCATTACTGCAAATATAGAGCAGCGATTGGTTGTAGCTGAAGAGAAGGCACGGCTAAATCTTCTGTCTGTTGACCATAGATTTTCACATCTTCTATTCACTGTCGCTTAAATACCTTCGTTTGAGTGGAATACTCGTTTTATCTGGTATCGCGCCTTTCATTCAATAATTCAACAGTACGTTGAATTCTGCAGTCTAATGCAAACATTCCTTTATATTAATGCTACTCTTCAGTGATATTTTCCATCTTGTTCAATAGCGCGTTGAATTTCAAGTTTCTATCAACATTCAAAGTTACAGTGAATCATCATCTCGACTGTTCACGGCCCTTGGCTGACATGCTTGCTGCAAGCGTGACAAGAAGCAGACAAGTGAAACCACGTTACTGGACTTTTTCAAGTTTAAATTCCAGTTAAGAAGAAAAACAGTAGTAGAAGAAACGTCTGCGATACCGAATCTAGCTTTCGTAGTTTAAACTTCGGATACACTCTTCAATTCATGGAGAAGCTAACGCCAGATGATTTGTGCCCACTGCCTTACATTTTCTACACGACGCCCTGCACCAATAATGGGACGCAGCCGAATTCGATCGTGAAGATGCCATACGTCGTGCTGATGACTGCCATCGCGTCAACTATAACTGTTGGAGCGATCATTTCTAATGCGCTATTCTTATGTACACTGGTTCGAATGAAGCGGTCGAGCACCAGCACGAAGACGGTCTACTTCAGTTTGGCAGCAGCTAATCTCTTTCTTGGTAGTGTAGTCGGAATATTTAACTTAGTAATATAGAAATAAATGCCATAAGTTTTTACATAGAAATATATAAATAAAAATATATAATCCAAAAACAATAAAATAAAGTACAATAAGTTAAATACGTACCGGGGTTCTCCGTAAATAAGCCCACCCCATCGCCTACTTTAACTCATTATTTTTTACTATTACTAATACTATTTCTTCATTACTGCTCTAATTTCTGTTACTTGGAAAGTCAAACTATTAGTATTAGTAACAATCTATTTGTAAAAGTGAGTGTAATAGTAAAAAATAATGAGTTAAAGTAAGTGATTGGGGTGGGCTTATTTACGGGAAACCCCGGTATGCTTAGACAGTTTGTCTTATTTTATTTCAGATTAATCGAAATCTATATTTCAATGATAACTTTCAAAATATTCACGTTTCCTATTTTAATTATTAGCAATATCTCAGTTCATTGCTTTCAGGCCTTGTCTGTCTTATCTTTATTCCATCTGTTGCGTCTCATTTACGCTGGCCGTTTGCTAATTGGCTATGTCAGACGACCGCCTACTTGGCTGCGTCGCTCTTACTCATCACTGCCTTCAACATGACCGGGCTGAGTGTTAAACGGTGAGCAGATTGAAGAAGGCTGAGATGGGACAGATCAGGCCACCCAAAATATCGTAGGGTGCAAAGTTCGGTGTATCTTCGATATTCAAGAACAATTATCGATTTTCTGGGAGTATAATGCTAGACGGGAAGGTAAAAAACTGACTGGGGGGTACATACCCCCGTACCGTAGCCCTCTACGCCCTGGACTGCATGGAAAGCAATAAGCTGTCATCCGAAGTGCATTCTCATGGCGTTGACTGATGCAACGTAGATTAGCTCCGTTAGGCTATTTTTGTTGGGCGGTGGTACCCCCGCTCCAACAAGCACCCGACTAGGTCTCCACTTTGGTGGACATGGGTGAAATCTTTACCTCTCTGCCGCTCGATTCTTCCCAATGGAAGAGTTTGATGACGATGTTTTGCAAGTTGCTGCAAGAGGTTTACCGTTAGGGTGATTTTCGCCAGGAAATTACAGACCTAAACGTCATTGATCTGTCATTCAAAGGCGCTCGTGTGCAATATCATACTTCCCACGTTACTCATCTCTTTAATTTCCCAATTCTCAAACATAGCGCATGCTCATGTAATTATTAGACATTACATTTGAACAGCACTATACTTCTACTTTTAGGTGCATAATCATCTGCCGACCACTCGACTTCCACCGTTTCGTCGGGCGGCGCGCATCAACCATTGCCATGTCCCTTATCTGGATCAGTTCTTTCGCTCTGACGGCCATCTGGGGCTTCGCCGCCCACCCCACCTCGCTGTTCGCCTTCAAGCCGGCCAGCTTCGTCTGCGGGCTCGATTACGGCCGCGACATCGACACCGACGTCATTAGCCTATTGCTGATCGTCGGTGTATCAGGCGGGCTCATCATCGTCAGCTGGCTTGTCATACTCTACCAAGCCCGAAGGCATTTCAATCGGTTCTCGTAGGTCGCTCTTATTAATCCATGTGTTTGTGTGCTACAGTTTAGGGGATGGCTGTAATATAAAATAATATTGCATAAAATTGCATTCTCTTGAAATGACGGATTAAAATTATACATTTTTGTCATTTAAAAGCCATAAGACTGAACAATTGGAAGTGAATTTGATGCTCTTCAAATATATTGTAATGATATAATCAAATCCGAGTTGTTTAGCTGATAGTAATGGAATCAAAGCTCTGGTTTTCTGGTTTTTAGTCAACTCATCGACAAACTTTGGCTCTAATTCTAAAGCTGAGGCTACCAGCGTAACTGTCGAAACTCTAATAACTATAATGACGAGCATTTTGCAGCATTCTGCGAAAACGAATCGCAGTCAATCGACGGCGAGGAACAACGGAGACGATGGTCAGCACCAACAACCAAGTTTCATCTTCGCCCACTTCGAAGCAACCGCCACTCTCGCCGATTTCGCGCCAAGCGTCTGTCTCGCCTAACGCTGACCCGATTTGGAAGCAAATTCGAATCGTCCTGGCTGTTACTGGATCATTCCTTATTGCCTGGTTACCATTTCACATTCGACAAAT
>JAQGAX010000811.1:0-13795 GCA_034698105.1 Plectus exinocaudatus
GTAGTTGCCTAGGCTACGCCCAATCCGCGCGCGTACAGGCGACAGGCGACAGGCGTGTATTGTGTTCCGGGCTTTATATGTGCGCACTGAAGATTAATGATTTTGAAGGTGTAGGTGTTCCACACTGAATAGAAATGGAGACTAAATGTGATGTACTGATAATTGGTGCTGGGTTGTCTGGGTTGACCGCCGCCAGAGAACTGCACAAAAAGGCTCCGCATTTGAAGGTAAGTTATACGTTCAGTCATTAACATTTTTGTCTTGAGACTAGCTTGTTTCATAAAGGGGCCATACATAAATTACGTCACACTATTTTTGGCCGGTTTTTCTACTCGAAATTGCTTTGAGGAGGAGAATCTGGCGCAAAACACAAAGACCAACCTCATCTTTGATTGCAAAAATTTCTTTCCCGCAATTTTAATACAGTAGATTAGTTTTGGTATGCACAACTATTAAATAGTGATATGCTATCTAGTTTTGAAGCAATTTGCCTGATTAAATCTCGATGTTCTCATTGATGGAAATTTTTTACTATAGCTCCTTTGCGTCACGTTAAAATCAATTCATATCTTTATCCTAAAACGTTGTCAGTTCTGACCTATGGGTCACTCATTGTAGTTCTGTTTTATCATTTTTAACTATGTTGAAGTTTTCAGATTGTAGTCTTGGAAGCTAAAGACAGAGTTGGTGGAAGAACTCTGACTGTCAGCTTAAAGACGGCAAATGGAACCGACCAGTGGGATTTGGGAGGTACGGTACTTATTGCCAGTTGCTCATGTTTACACGCATTATATTACTTGCTCTGTAACGGATTTGTATGGATTGGTGGGCGTGGAATATCGTCCTTTGCGAATATATACGGTAGTTATATGATTGCTTGCAATACGACAGTTTTTCTCTGTAAGATTTAACACTGAATTCACTTCATTGTAATAAAATATCTGATTTGATTTCAAACGTGGTTTCAAGTGTAATTTAAAAAATGTAAAGGATTATTCGCACGATATTAATTTGTTATTCTTTTGCAGGCCAATGGGTCGGTTCAACACAAGTCCACTTGCTCAATTTGCTCAAAGAGCTCAACATCGAATTATACACGCAATATGTGACGGGAACGAAATGGTCTCAGATTGGTGGTACCAAGATCCGGCCCTACAGTACCACCCTTCCAACCGCCCAAGAACTTAAGTTAGAATTTCAATTTTTGAAATAAACTGATTAATTACTAACGTAGCGTGTTATAAAGCTATAAATGGGAGTCTCAGTGGGGTTACTTGTTCCTCATGACCTAAGAATACGGTCGCCGCTTTTCTAAATAACGCAGTTCATAATTCAATCGCTGGATGATTTGTTAATTCACCAGTTTCGTGTTAACTATTAGGGGCCTGTTTCATAATACTGTTGAGAATTGAGACATTGAGTTTGCTTTATCACGTGAAGAATTGCGACTCAGGTGAAGAAATCCAACTGAGTCTCAATTTTTCACGTGATAAAGCAAACTCAATTTCTCAATTCTCAATTCTCAACAGTTTTATGAAACAGGCCCGAGAGCGGTAGGTCGCTCGTGGTGTAAGACAGCGCATGGAAACTTATTTTTGCATCGAAATTGATTTTTTGATTCCGATTTAAGTGGAGACAGAACTGACTAGCTTTGTAAATTGTCTGCTGTCATGAATTTGGTTACTGGCCTTTAATTTCAGGAGCTACAGTATATGGGAAGGCATCGATTTCCTGATGACTCTCAGTCGCCTGGAATCAATGGCTGCCAAGGTCTGTTCCTGAATGTAGTCGCTAGTTCCTGCGTTACGATGGGATATGATAGCAGCAGAGTGACGGAAGTGTGACGAGATGGGGTATCAAAAACGACCACGAACAGCGTGACATAATTTATGAACGGCCCCTAACCGATCGCGGTCTTTAAACGAGGGCCGATCCGAGCTAAAATTGATGGACCCATGCCGGGGCCAAATAATTTGAACGTGCCGCCGTCCCCGAATCCGATGTTCTAAAATTCACAGGGTCCGGGTCGTGGTCTATTTGTTTGCAAATTTAGGGGCCTGGCCTGAACATTCTTCAATTTTCAGCTGAATGCGAACGATGTGTTTGCGTTGCCTGAGGCGGCAAGATGGGATGGCATGACTCTGGACGAGTGGACGAGACAGAACTGTCATACGCGAACTATGATAGACAGTATAGATTTGGCGGCCAAATGCGCCATGGGAACGCAGTCGAAACGGTTCGTTGCAGTTTGTTCGCTTCTTCCATTTGCATAAAGAGACTACCGTGCTATTAGAATAAATACGGTATTATAATTTTCAGATTGAACCTGTTGTTCATGCTACAGTATGGACGGTCGGCGGGAACAATTTCGGACTTGCTAGAGGCGGAAGGAACGGGGGCGCAGCGCTACAGAATTAAGGTAACCCCCAAACTACCCCCAGTTACTGTACAAGTATGCTCGACCCGTAAATTGAACTATTTAATATCCTAAAAGCACAATGATACTGTAATAATTCTCACAGACGCAATACAATATGCTTCCCCTTGTTCAGGGCGGCTCTCAGCAGCTGTCACGAATGATGAGTGACGACTTGGGCGATATCGTTCATCTGCAAACGGCAGTAACAAGAATCGAAGAAGCCGCTGGCGGCTTGCGCGTGTTGACGACTTCAACCGACGGCAATAATACGGTAAGCTGAATAGAGGTTTAAATTTAGTATGGAAATTTGAAAATTTTGCTTGATTATGCAAATTTCATTAATTTCATGCGATTTCCTGGGGTTCACGTTTTTTTCGGGTTGATGTTAACTCAGACCTGGGGGGGGGGGGGTTGCGCACCCCCCCCCCCAGAGGTCTCTGCAACCCCGAACTTTTGGTGCACCCCCCCTGAAAATTTTCATTTTGTACGGTGGGGGGGGGGGGTTGCGCAATCCCCCAAACTCCAAAATTGCAACCCCCAGCCGTCAGACCGTGCCCACCTCTGTGTTAACTCCCCCACTTTCATGTATGCTTCCAGCAATCCGTTTTCCGCTGCGTGCGCCTGATCATGGCAGTGCCACCCAGCGAAGCAGGCAAGATCAATTACTCCCCTCCGCTGCCTTACCATAAACGTCAGCTATTCGATGGAGCACCGCAAGGCAATCTGATCAAGTTCCTGCTCACCTACCAGACTGCGTTCTGGCGGGAAAAAGGATTCAGTGGAGAAATTCTGTCGACTGGGTATACTGAGGTTCCAGGAGAGGTAAGAAGTGATGTTAATTGCCATTTTAGTTTTGGATCATTCCAATGCGACATTACTTACCGTATTTATCTAATAAATAGACATACTCATATAGAAGGTTGCACCCAAATAGAAATTTGCAACAATTCATCAAATTTGTTGTATATTTATGCACAATTATATTGGAGATGTGTTTTGCGCCATTTTCTTTGCGTTTTCCGCGCGAAATTCTCGAAAAACGTTTAAATTAGTTCGAATTTCATACCCCCCTAAAACGAAGTTGGGGTCACTGCAAAATGTTAGTGGCGTATCGTCTTGCGCTGTTGACCACCACAGTGGCGTAACGTCCTCATATCTCAGATTCTGCCTCTCTGCCTCACGTATGATGCCGTAACAAGCCATGGAAACGCGGCGTTAGTTGGCTTCATCAACAACGAGTACTGGGCGGAGCGCAGTAAAGAGGAGCGCAAAATCGCCGTTGTCAAGGTACGTTCTGCCACAAGTAACCCTTTCAGAGCTCTGAGATTGAAATTAGAGGACATATGTGTCGAAATATGAGAATACTTGAATCTTGCAATTTAAACCGAATTATAATAATACGGTAGGACTTTTAAGGATTTGGCGCGCTTCTTTGGCGACCAGTGCTACGCCTATATCGACTACGAGGACAAGAATTGGCACTTGGAGCCGTACAATGGCGGATGCCCTGTTAGCTGCTTGCCCGCCGGCAACATGGAATATCTTATGCGGATTCGCGAGCCAGTTGATCGGTAAGTGATTTTATTGCTTTTTTCTCGCGCGAAGCGCGGATAGACATTATACAACCTGAGCGTATGTTCGTATTTCAGTCACCTAAGCTCACAGAAATGTACCGTATAAGATCTTGAGAAATTATGGAGCGGTTTTAAAATGATTGATTGTTCTCACATTGACGCGCCATGTATGTTGGTAATAACAGTGTTTGAACATTGTAGAGTAGTTTTATAAATATGCACAGTAAGCTCCCCCCAATCCCCCCCCAATGTTAGCGTCTAATCTCTTCTAGCATGGTGGTCAAAATCACGTTTTAATATGATAATGAATTCGAAGTACTATTCAGCATATGATGGTTGAGGTTTAAGAGAAAAAATTAAGGGGGTTGTTAAAGAAATATCCCTTGTAAATCGGTTAGATTATGTCTTCTGATTGACTTGGTTTGCCATTTCCTTCCCTAGTTTTGCCTGCTCCGTATAGTGATCCCGATCACTAATTTATACAACTATTTAACAACTCTCTGTAAATTTATGTGAAATTTCAGAATTCATTTTGCGGGTACTGAGTCGGCTACCCTATGGCCTGGCTACATGTCAGGGGCAGTCCAGTCCGGACTGCGCACTGCTCACGAAGTCCTCTGGAATTTGTTTCCGAAGTCGGTTGACAGAAAGCTATTGGAAGGCTCCGTATATGAGCAGGATTACCATCCGCCTCAAGGTACTGTATTTTTGTATGCGTTTAGAAATTTTGTTATACACATTTTTTTGGGGGTTTTTGGGTCAAATTGGGTTACGTAACGCTTTCGGGGGGGACGCGGAGGCCCTGTTACGCGAACGTTACACTATGACATATATGCTTAAGCATAGGTAGGGGGTCTCGTTTTGGCCAAATGGAGCGTTAGGAAAGAGTTACATGACGGGGTGTAAAAAAAGTGTGAAAAATCTCGTTGCGTAATTTGTGTACAGCCCCAATTTACAAATTAGTTTATCGATTGGGAGATTATGAAGTAAAGCTACTGTTTTGATGGGATATGCAATTGAGTTCGATATATCGATCACTTATAAATCGACAATGCGCGTAGTTCGATCCGATTTTCTCACTGTGTCTCTATGTCTCTCTATTGTATTCATTCATAGGGATCATCGCACATATCGAGATTCTCGTTTGGGGTCATTCATAAATTACGCCACGCTTTTGAAGGGAGGGGGTGTCTGAGAAGGCCTGTGACGGACGCGTGACGCTATGACGTCATAGCTATGCTTAACCATAGGAAGGGGGTGGGTCACCGGGATCGACTGCAGCGTGACGGTAACGTGACGGGAGGGGGGTGTCGGAAAAAGGCCGAAAACAGCGTGACGTTATTTATGGACGGCCCCTTTTGTGATCGAAATTTGTCGGTCTCAAAGGCGTTTGCTGCATATGACTTCACTGTAATGATATATCACTCACCGTTTTCGTTTGGTGGTTCGTCGCAATTTTTTCATTATGAAGTGTATTTAGGTCCAATCGGTTTGAACTACCAGTCAAGTGGCAGCGGTTTATGGATTGGCAAGAAATTTCTACTCGTTTCTGGAGTCGCCTTTGGCCTATACGCGCTTAGCAAACGATATGAGCTACCATTTTGCACGAAAGTCACGCAGCCTTTAGAAAATGCTGTCTTGTCGCTTTACCAACGTTTTCATCGTTAGATATTATCGGTTTGACATATTTATTGTCTGTCTCTTTTACTAGTCACCATTTTAGTTGAACACAAATACAGCTGTATTTGTTTCATGTTGGCTACTGTACGTAAGCTCAGCATTGTATTATTCTTCATCCTTTAATTGAGTGACTTACATTTATGCTTTATGCAATGATGTGATTGAATTCATGATTTTGTGCAGTTTAGCTCTCGTTTAGTGCTGCTATTCAGCGAATATTGGCATTAAATCGTGTGATAGTCGCAACTGCTAACAATTGTATGACCATATTATGTGTTAGGCTTTAGTTCTCAATAAAAAGCTAAAGTGGACATTAGAAAATAATTGGCTAATTCCTATTTACTTCCCTACGAGCCTACGCTCACTGGCATGGACGTGAGCCGTTATTGAAGAGTCACGTGCTTCTAATATGAACTTATTTCTTGTAGCAATGAGGTGGGCATTCATTTTCTTATCATGTGTTTTCGCTTTGCGACCTGGTGGGCAAGTGCGAGTTACGCTCGATTCCCAGTGCTCTGCCGATAAAGTCTGGCTGTTACCAAATCAAGCAGCACAAAACTTCAAGCGTAACACTTAAATCATTTCTTTGCTTTCATGTGCGCCTTTCACCTTTGCATGAATAAATATGTTCATAATTCTTGAACATGGAAGCAAAAAATTCATTAAGATGCATAAAGGCAATGCGAATAAACCAGTTACACTAGTAAACATTTGTATCCTTCATGTTACTTCAAAATTCTTGTTCAGCTCTTCATTACCGTACCTAACGTTGATTTGATTTGTCAACAATGAATAAATAAAATACGCAAGAAAGAACACGAAAATGACAGGAAAAAGAGATTACAATATATCAGCATCATAAGATCAATTTCGTGACATCCCCATGCTGTATTGCATTAATAATTACTTCTAATTTTCATTTCAGAGCGAACGGGATGGATAAAATAGGTAGGGCTGGAGCGTCGGTAGTACCAGAAGAAGCCGCGATTGTCTCCTTGGTTGCTGTGCAAACCGTTCAGTGCCACATGACTGCAATCTTTGTGCCACCAACCTCTGAAAATCAGATCATATAAAATAAGCTAATCGAGGAACAGCTTCTAACAGAATAGACAAGCGCTTCTAACCGTGGCAGCTGCTTGATTATTTTCAAGCTTCGTGCAATCCGCCGGGTTGTATTCTACGCGTAATAGCAAATGAATACATCGGTTTGATTTTGCTCTTCAATAGAAAGCGTGACATAGCGTATGAGTCCTTCGCTTTAAGTTATTGTAGAGAACAGCTTACCCGAAATGTCGAAATTCAGCGCAGTTGAAGCCAACCTTTGCATTGTTAACTTCAATTGTCGAGAACGACTGTTTGTTGTTCATGACGTAAAATACATCATAGGTTGTATGCTCTGTCAGATTGCCAGCTTTCGCTACAGATATCTTTAATTGGTACTTTTCAGACTCCTCTGCTATCTGAAACGCATTAAAATTAAATATCAAAGAAATAGAGTTATGCCTGCTAAATCTCTTGACTGTATTGAGAGCAAATTTGCAAGGGGTTGTGTATCGCTCAGATCGGCTGACTGATGTTTGCGCAAAAAGGGAGAGTAGACTTTCAATGTCAAGAATGACTGCTAAAACATGAGAATAAATTTCAAGAAGCTGCAGAGAACTGGTTTGATCTGGATATTGGTATAATAGGGTCGGGGTTGGTCGGTATTGGCGTTGATCGAGGTTCCGGCAAAAATTAAACTGATTAAATTTGCTTAACAGCTGCAATCAAGCGCATAAGAGATGAAAACCGGAAACTGGGAGGGGGCACATATTTTTTGGACTATTTCACTGAAACATTTTTAGCGAAAGTTTTCAACCGGCCAGAAGCACAAACTTAGCCATAATTCCAGGACGCAAAAATTTGACGTTGTTAACTGCCTGAGACAAAATTTGATGTGTCCAGATGCAGCTTTTCAATTTTTTTACTATGAAAAGGAATCGCATCTACATTTTATCCCGGCTACGCAGCTCCTTCCCAAGAACCAGACCTGGGCTGTGGGGAGTTGCGCAGCCCCCAAATTTCCTCTTGCAACCCCTCAGCCGCCAAATGGTGCCCACCTCTGCCAAGAACCCTCTGTAACTTGACCAAAATTTGGGGATGGTACTCAACCCCTCCCCAAATTTTAAGGGCGCTCACCTTTGGTAAATTAATTTATGATTCAGCAGAAACCTCTCGGTTTCAAAATCCTTATTTTACAGTGGAAATTTACGTATACAGTATACTTGCTTACTGAGAAGTCCCACTCGCCCCACCAGTGCCCATCAGGATGACCCGAACAGTGCGTGTCTCGTCTTGCAGCAGAACAACGATCGCCCCAAAGATCAATGCGCAGCGTGACGGTCAGGTTGCCGTCGCCGTCCTGGACGGTCAGCTTATGTATCTTGTCCAGTCCAAGCCAAAACTCATTCGACATATTAGCACCGAATCCATGCTTATAGTCTTGCCATTTCTTGTCCCAAAACACCAAATTGCCGTTCGTTCGTCTGCAAATGTAAAATTGCTACCGTAAAGCTCAGCTGCAATTTAAGGGTAGGCGCACCCATAATGTTTTTCAACGGGGTGGCCGAGGGGCAAATTGCTTGCGATGAAGGCAAATGTGCAATTGGCATTGAGCACTATTTCAGAGGAATAGGATGACAAATTATTGACTGGCAATATAGCTTTCACATAGATCAAACTATTACCAACCTCTGAATCACCGTCCATCCTCCATCAGCGGTTTCCATATCGCAGAAGACATTGAACGGTTCCATGCCATTTACTATGATGGAATATATACCGCTGCGCGTTTCGCCATCTTCCCGCAGGTCCTTGCATGTGCGTTCTAAATGGAGTATGTGCCTCACGTACATTTTCCCCACCCGAGCCGCTGACCCGTGCCCACCCTATGCGCCTGGGCTGAATAAAACTTTAGATCCAAACACGATGCAGTACAAAGAAAGCAGTATGACTTTTTAAAAAATAATCATCGATTTTGCATATAAAATTAGGGCCTTTTTCTTGTGATAAAAGATGACATAATTATTTGAAATGCTCATTCAATATTAAAACGATGCAAAAAAACGATTTCAGATGCTTCTACTCAGACATGTACACGGGGGGTATATACCCCCAAGGGCTCTCATACCTCCGGGTACTTTGGAGTGGGGGGGTATGACAAAAATTGCATTGATAAGGGGGGAGTACAGTGTTTTTCTGAGACCGAAAATTGGTCACCTTTTTTTTTATTTTTTATTTTGAAAATTTTTTTTACTATAGGCGGCCGGCTGGGGGATACCCCCCCCCCCCCTACGGCCAAACCCGTGCACATGTCTGCTTCTACTGCAATTAAACTTCTCCATAGCTTGCAGCTTTTCAAAAGAAATGTGCACTAAAATATTAAAGCAAACCTTTGGCGACGTGAATATGTTGAAATACAAAATATCCAATCAATATTGCTGCGATGGCGACTAATATCAAAACTACTAAAACCAATGAAATTTTTCGCAAGCTGCAAAATACAGCGCTCCTGCTGCTCTCTGGCTTTTCTTGTAGTCGGATATCAATGGTGCTTGCGAGGAAACTTTGTTCTTCTTGTGTTGAAGATGCTTTATTCCTATATTTACCTTTCGAAGAAATGCACAATCTGTACAAAAATAATAGTGCTCACCGTTTTGCGGGCCGCAGGGAATCACGAGTGACGTTCTCTCCTGATGCATTCTTGAAGAAAGAGACTCGCTCATCATCTTGCATTTTAATAAACTCATCATTGTAATTCTGCGCCCTGCAATCCATTACTGTTTTACCTGAGGCACTAAAAACTTTTGTTTAACATAAAACTGTCACCCGTTTGTTCCTTGATCATCGTCAGATCCGTGAATTACACACTCGTAATGTTTCTGACTGTGAAGCTCCGCCAACTGAAAATGCTTTCATAATCAGACAAGCAATAATAAATCAGAGCAAACCGGTTGACAGCTTCTATGAAGCTCGTGGTATATTACACTTTGGCAGTTTGATATGGGCGGTCGCAACTCGGGTTTCTCATTCCACAGCTTCAGCATGATCTCAAACCTATAGTAAACAACAGTAACCATTGTCAGAATTTTTGGCCGACAAATTATTCAGGAATAGTACTAACAATATTTCATGCTCTACAAACTATTACTGAGCAGGAATTTAGTACGATATAAGGATCTGTTGCAGAAATTTGACATAAGTTTTGTTATACTGACAAAATTTAAGTATCAAATAATAATTTATTAATTGTTGTTTCTTAACCAAATATCAATAAACTCTAGTGTCTTCCTTAATGACAACACATTAACTGAAATATGCCGCGATACTGAAGTTTGATAGGAATTCGAAAAAATATCCATTTCCTACATTTCCATTGGAGCATGTTCGGGCGTGTTCAGTCGTTTTCCGCTTTTGATGAATGTCTTATACTGCTTTAGATTCATCCCTTTATATGGTTCATCGTGAAGAGTAAACAGCTCCCAGAGGACGATGCCAAACGTCCACAAATCAGATTTTAATGGCGTCGGTCCCGATGAAAGCGCTTCGATTGGTAGCCATTTGAATGGCAGGAATCGATTT
The DNA here is from genome assembly GCA_034698105.1 of Plectus exinocaudatus. Taxonomy (NCBI): domain Eukaryota; kingdom Metazoa; phylum Nematoda; class Chromadorea; order Plectida; family Plectidae; genus Plectus; species Plectus exinocaudatus. The sequence continues at coordinate 10,294 of JAQGAX010000811.1, forward strand.
TTTTCTTTGTGGTAAAGATTATCTTCGGTCAGCCGCGACAAACCAAAATCGGCTATTTTAATGATGAAATCCTCTGTTAAGAGCATGTTTCGAAGGGCCAAATCACGATGCAATATCTAAAAGTATAGTGTGAGTTATTTGGTAATCTACCATGGCGGCCTGCCTCGTTATCCTGTAAGTATTCAAGGCCTCGACTAATTTGCAGAGCGAAAACGAGAATATCGCTTGTTGACACATGACGTTTCATTCTCCTTGTTTGATAGTTAACGGACCAGCTGCTGTCCATTTTTGACTGAAAATTTATTTGCAAATTTCTCCTTCTGCAAATTAAGAATGCTGAACCTTGTATTGCGTTGGAAAAGTGTTAGTCTTCTGTCGAACAATTTCATCAATAAAAAACGCCTTTCTCTCAGTCAGAAATGAATCCAATCCTTTGTATTTGCAGTATTCAAGAACAATACAAAATTCAGTTTGATTTTTGGTCACTGCACCAAACAACTGAATGATGTTTTCGTGCCTATCAAGTTCGGCCAAAATTCGAAGTTCAACTCGTATAGTTTCTCGTTCTTCCGACTGTTTCTTGAAATCCTCTGGTGTTTTGCGTCCAGCTGTTTTTACTGTTTTTATCGCAACCTCTGTCGTTCCGTCGAGAAGGCCTAAGTAGACTTTCCCGAAAAAGCCGCTAGCAATCGGCTAAAAATTATAATTCATGCAATGGTATACTCTTTATTAATATCACCTACCTTTCTTTGCCGTTTAAGCCTCTGAGAATCAATTTCCAAATGTTCAAATTCGGCGACGTATTGATATTCATGATTATCAGGTTGTTCATCGCAGTTAGGAGCTTCAAGTCTCTCATCGAAGTTAAGGGGAATATATTCCATCAGGTTAATGTGAGCAGAGCATGGAACTTTGCCAACGTATGTGTACGTACATCCGCATGAACGATAAGTGAGTTGTACAAACTATGGTGCACGTTGGAACCCGTTTTCTACCGTTTGGAACTTTGTATGGGTCTGTCATACTTGTACACTGCAATTGCCCATCGCACCTCATCGTATCATCGCATGAACGACAATACATGTTGTATTAGTCGCACAGCGGACGACGGCCTTGGAGTTTTACTGAGAACTTATCATTCTTGGAATTAGGAGCACGTCATTAAATGATGACAAATAATGTCGTACTGCAAGCGTATATGATTTTATTAATAAGAACGAAAGCCATCTCTGCCTTTGTATCTATAACTAGGGTTGTAATGGGGTCAGGGATTTGAAAATTCCGGGGACGAGAATTTTAGGGACGAGGACAAAAATCAAATTTCGGGGAGATGTAGAGCAGCAGCTGAAGAGGTAGAAAGTGTTACGCATTCAAATTTTTGAATTAACGCTAATCCATGTGATATTTCTCATCGTATTTGTGCTAATATAAATGCAGTCCCAAATAAGACACCCTCAATATAGGAAGTAGTTGCAGTTCGCGTCTATCGATTGAATCGAAATCTGCCGGTTCCGAAGGTGATTGATAAATGAAATTTTCACTGCAATGATGTTTACACACAATCTAGGTTTGCTGTTACAGTGAAACCCGGATATAAGAGAACGCAGGGGAAATCGAAAAATGTCTCTTATATCAGGGTTTCTCTTATATCCGGGGTCTACAGCGTGTTGGCATTGAGCACGGGAATTTAAACGAGTCTCTTATATCCGGGTTTTTTTATATCCGGGTCTCTTATATTCGGGTTCTACTGGGATGCACGTTTACAGAAGTCAATCTCCTCTACATGTGCATTAAAATCTGATGTACATCCTACATTAACCCCGTGATGTTGACATTTTAAATAGCCGAAATCACCACTCGCCCCGGCCGACCAGTGGCCATATCAAACGTTAACCCGGGAGATGATGGGTTCCTGGCACATCCTTATTTTATGATACCTACAGTCCTATGACTTTTTCTGATCTTGATTTATTTGATTCAGCGATATTTCACTCACCGTTTGCGTTTACGTTTTGTGTTTTCCCGCAATTTGTTCATGATAAAGTGAAATTAGATCGGCTAGTTCTGAGCCACCAGTAAAATGGCAGTGGTTTATCTATTGGCAATAAATTTTTACTCATTTCTGGAGTCGCCTTCGGCTTGTACACGCTTAGCAAATGATATGAGCTCCCATTATTCGCGATAGTCACATAACCTTTATAAAGGACTATCTTCTGTTCGTACAGACGTTTTCATCGTTAAGATATAATCTATTTAACATATTTACTGCCCGTCTCTCTTGTTAGTAGGTCACTTTAGATCTGTACGAGTTTCAAGTCGTTTATGCTACAGTATTTATTCTGGCAAATTACGTCACTCTTGGGAGGGGAGTCAGGAAGGGTTCGTGACGCTATGATGTCATAGCTATGCGTAATCATAGGGGATGTCGGGTCGACCGCGTTGTGACGAGAGAGGGGGGGGGGGTCAAAAAGGTCAAAATGAGCGTGACGTCATTTATGAGCGGTTCCTTTGCTATTTTAGTTGCAAACGAGCATTTGTTTTATTCTGGTACTCAAAATTGTATTGATATACAGTATATCTTGCGATTGAGAAGTTTTCATTTGTGAAATCATGCATCTGATTTCATGAATATATATTTTAGATCTCGCCTAGTGCTTTGATTTAGCGATATTTGCGTAAAGCAAGTGATCATTGCAAGCCTGCTAATAATTGTATGACCATGTTATGTGCTAGGCTTTCGTTCCAAATATAAAAGGTAAACTTTATCTAGCGATTGGCTCATCCACCGACATTGTATTTTGTAAATGTATCCTCCTTGACATGGAAGTGAGGGGTTATGGACGAGTTGTACAAGTATATCACAAATAACCCCAAAATGTCCAATAGAATTACGGATTATTGGTTGGAGTTATAAAAGGTTTCTCCTGGAACTGGTGAAAAAACTGAATTTTATATGAGATAGAATGGGGTAAAAGCTATTTGGAAGTTATGTAACCCCCTTAGGCTTCCGTCTGCGGGTTACAAAAAGTAGGGGATGCACCCCAATATTTAATTCTGAAACAGATACTTACATATCAGAAAATAATGTCAGAAATGATTCTGTCATTTGAATTTCTGACAGTTTAATTCATGGCGGACGAAAGATTCCATTTCATAAATAACAGTCTTCAGCATTTATATTTTGCATAATTTCAATACGGCGCCGGTTTTCGGAGACCCGTCAAAATGATAGAGCCCCTTTGACAACTTTCAGTAATTATTCCCCTTGAAAGTCGATATTGCCTTTCCCTCCATGTAGCTCACCAATAAAGAGGAGATAATGCATTCTATCTGTGACGACTTTTTCCGTGACACAGTCATCACTCCAGCACCCTACCAGACTTCGCCAAGTGAAGGTCAAACTATATACGTAATCATAAGCATCATACAGGGTGGCGCACTTATCTATTTCACATTATGATCGCTTATAACTCTTCTAATTCAGAACCGATTTCAACCAAAT
>JAQGAX010000812.1:0-13794 GCA_034698105.1 Plectus exinocaudatus
GCGCGCAAGTCCTGTTTGCCGTTGACGAACTCGAACAGCTTGATCTTGCGGTCGGCACCGCCCGTTGCGAATCGATTGCCCGACGGCAACCATTTAACAGCATTCACCTCTCCTTCGTGAGCTTCCTACACAATAGATGGCAATGCCAACAGCATCATCGGAAGATTCACTCACAAACTGAAGAGCGCATCGTGTTGGCAGCACATCGCCAATGCAGATGCCGGCAGTTCGACCGTTGACATGACTAACTTCTTCTAATCTGCAATTTTAATACTAGTTCGTATGGAATTGATCTGTTCGACGGTAGTCAAACAGAAATTGGCCCAAAGCTGCAATAAAGTTGCACAAAACTTACGCTTTATCGTCAAATAAAGGCACGTGACGCTGAGTTGCGGCGGCTACTTCGACTTCCGATTTCAGACGCTGCTCGCGTTTTCTGCAAAGACCGCTTTAACATGAGAGATACGGAATATCATAAGAAAATAACCCCAACAGACAACAGCCATACCTTGGAAACATATAATATATACCGATAAAACAAATTCTTGTAACAGCACAGCCAATCGAAATTCTTGCGCACGCCAACCAAGCAGCAAAGAGACAACAAACCTTTGCGCAATATCGTTCTGTTCGTTGTATAATTCGGCTTCCTTAGCCTTCACGGCGATATAGCGTTCAAGCAATTGCTGGTACTCCTTTTTCTTATCTTCCTTCGCTTCCACAGCTTCTAGGTACTTCCGCTCCACACCGCCGCAAGTGATGCCCAGAGTCAAGTATTCGTCGCGCAAAAACTCGTTCGTTCGACCCAGCTCAGCCATGCGCTTTTCCAAGTCGGCATTACTGGACTTGACAACGATCACCTCGTTCAGCGCCTCGTCGCGTCTGAACAACCAATACAATGCGTTACATTATTCATCAAAGACGTTATATACTCACTGTTTCGTAACTTCATCGCATTCCTTTTCTTTCGCCTGTAGCCTGTTGTTCGTTTCAATCAGCTGCTGATCATTCAGAGCTTTTTTCTTGTATAGCTCGCTCAGCTCTGCTTGAATACTCGTCAAGGCATTTGCTTCATGACTCGGAGAGCTGAAAACTCCGCTCAGAAAGGAAAACGTTGAAGTATCGCTCACTCGTTGCCATACCTACGAAGACGATTATTCTGTGCAGTCAGAGCAACCACTTTATCCGCTAGATCGACGTCTAAAAAATATCATAAATCATGAGGTCAGAGTAGTAATCGCACGTGATAGCACGATAACATACATGCAGTGAATACTGATTGGTAGTCAGAAGTTCGCCTGTTCAACCTCTGCAGACGATCCAGAATCGCAGCACGGTAAGAAGAGGTCTCCATCAACAGCAGGCCATCTTTTTCTTTGGCATCTTCGAACTTAATGCAATCGAAATCAGATGCAACACAACAAAGTAAACAAAGTTTCGTAATATCATTCATCGAAAGCATTGGGTCCCAGAAAGATAGCCTATTACAGGGGAAAAACCACGCGCGAGTATTCTCACTTCTCAGACTTGGAAGGCGCTCTCCAGACTTTGAAGCCCGATCAGCAAATCAATCAAGTCTACAATGCCATGATGGACGTGCTGCGCGCTAGCAGCTTGAACTTGCTAATATTGTCAGCTTAATTGGAGAGAGGACAAAAATATCTACCGTACTGAGTCCAGTTTAACAGCTATTTTTCACGGATTCTTGTTTCAGACTTTCGTCTTCGTTCGTGATTGTGATTCTGGATTATCAAATGCACTGAACTTCGCTCATGATCAAATCAAGCGCCCATCCTTCGACCAAGTTTTACAAAAATTTGGGCAATGTTGCAAAGTAGAATGCCGTTTTCAACAAACCAGATAGTTTGGGCCAAATCGCGGATCGAAGATTGGCAGCCCGCATTTGTCATCGACGTCACCAACGACATTTGGAGTCTTTGGAATGGCCCGGTCGAGCAGTTCAGGCCCGGATACCGGCATGTGTTCATCATCGGCAACAAGAGCATCGAATTGGTTAGTCAAGCCTGTGCGAGCAGTTTCAATTGACTTTCGATGTGAACAAGTATAGGCTCATTAATTATTGTATTATTAAAATTTAAAAAATAGCTTCGCTGGAGTTATAACTGCCTGGGAAACTTGAAATATTGTGCGTGGCTCGTTTAGGTGAAGGAAGAAGACAGCATCAAAGATTTCTGTCTGGGCTACGCCGAGTCGTATCAATGCGTACCAGTCGGCAGCGATGCCATGAAAGCGCTCCCGCTGCTCGTTCAGATGGCTGCTATACTGTCCGGCGAGGAGGTGTATCCCGGTCAAGATTGGGATTGGCAGAGCTGGGCCATCAATTCCATCCAAAACTGCGAGCCTATTCGTGCGTTGCTCTGTTTTATTTTTTCTGTAAATAACATGTACCTTGTTCAGGTGTAAGCAAGAAATTTTACGAAAAGTTTACGAAGAGAAGTCGCCGACCAGCTTCGCCTCCGATGCGGAATTCTTCGAGTCCGTCGCCGGAGAACATCGCCTCCTCGTCTATCTCCGACGACGCCGCTGTGACCGAAGAAGTGACGCCTTCTCCAAAACGTCGCATGGGCGCACGTAAAACGATTAGGAGTACAAATATAACTTCGCCATCGAAGCCAGCCGACACTGATAACGTCATATTTCTGCCCGAAAGCAGTGAAACGTGAGAGCTTTTTCTGATTCAACATGGCCGTGCCGTGAATTATATTTTTATGACGCTAATATGCCTTCTGTTTCCAGGAAGAATTCACTGCGCGCATCGCAGTTGGTATGGGCGTTCCGCAGCAGCGGGTTGAACGAGCGCTGGTGGCCCGCCGTCGTGGTGGAGATGCCGACCAACGGGTCGTCGACGGCCGTCGTTGCCGCACTCAACAAGGCGCGCGATCTCTTCAGCGTACGTTGCACCTGTTTTTTATCCTTTGACCGTGAGACGCTTTCAGACCAAAGTCACACAGATCGAGGATTTCTGCAAAAATTTTAATCGTCGTGTGGACCGCGTTGCTCTCAATGACCCCGAAGAGCGCAGCAACTACAAATTCGCCGTTCGCAAAGCCGTTGAGGTAGCTATTGTTCGCAGATCGAATTACTTTTTTGCTGCTTGTCTTCGTAGATCTTGCTTTATCGGTTTATCTTCTGCATCATTCTTCTCCTTGTTGCAGTATGTTCAAGATGCGATTGGTGGAGTGAATTGCGAGCTGGATCAGTGGTTGTATTGGGCGCTAAAGAACGTTGCTACACACGGCATCGGAGAGGGTCTTGGTACGCATTCTCCACTCGCGCTGAAAAAACGATCGTTTTCCTTGTATAGGACTGAGCGGAGCGCAGTGGACCGACATTTTAGCTCGCACGCAGAATCAGCTCGTCCAATTGAAACGTCGCGAAATCTTTGGGTCTGATCAAGTGAGCTGATGTAATTTTTAAGTTAGGTTGCAAGAGAAGGAGTGCTTTAGCGAGCATCGAGTACGGAACCCCTCGATCCTGCCGCAGCGGCGTCCAAAGGCAGCCGGGCGAAGAGCACTCCACCGGAGTTGCCCAAGAAACAGGCCGAGCCGGAAATTTCCTTGTCGAGGCTGATCGACACCGATCACGCCGTATCCGATATGGACCAGATGGCCGACGTTCGAAAGGCGGACGAGTCGAGCACAAATCTCACGTTGTGCAAGAAACGCAAAAACGACAGGTACGCAGGATTTGCATATGTTTGCGTATGAACTAACGTATTTAGCGATTTGGGCACGAGCAAGTCGTCTCCGCCGGCAAAGGCGAAGAAATCTCTTCAACCTCGACACAGCGATGAGGAGGTCAGGCACAAGGCGAAGAAGACGCTTCAAACTCCCGAGAGAAAATCGCGCGCGGTTAGTTGCTCGCTTTGGCGTGCCTATCTCATGTCGTCAAGTTTCAGGTGAGGGAGTTGAAGCAAAAGGAGAAGCTTGGCGAGATTCCGGCAAAACCGTCGCCGGCATCGGTTACTTGCTCGCCGATGAAGCGCGGCCCGCGCAGAAGCACCACCTCCGTCGATATCGGTTTGCTGATGCTCCCTCTCGACGCAGGTAATGACTGCTATATTAATTCTATGGGTGCTTTCAGTCGACTTGGGGGATGACGTCACTGTTTTCCACAAAATTGCGATTCTATCCCGTGTAACTTTAAGTTTTGTTCGTCTGGGGTGGCGTTGCCCATAGTAATTATTTTCTCCGAAGAAATATTTGGGTGTACCCCCGTGGCCCTGTCTGAACATCGTGTTGCAGGCTGGCTGCGAGAGATTACGGTGCGCAAGTGCGGCGAGAAACGAGCGTGCGATGTGTATTACTACTACCCGAAAGGCGTCTCGTTCAAGAGCAACAAGTGCCGGTCTGGCAATGAAATGGAAGTGCTATGTACGCCATCTTTCTATTCATGTCTCACAGTTGACTTGCTACCACTCTACGATAATTATGATCGTTGTCTAAACAAATTATCTCTGAAGTATTTTTTAGATTATATGATGTAAATTTTTTGTGTTGATTACAAATTTTAAATCAGAATTTATTATTTTGAAGAGAAATAATCGCAAATTTCAAATCGAAATATTATGCCACCCTGAAGATGATCGTAATGAACGTTGATCTGTTGCAGTGAGGGACAATCGGTCGCATCCGGCTTGTCGCGATTTCGACGCTCGCGTTCACTTCTCTTTCAACGGCACATTGATGACTGGGCACGTCCGCGAGGTTATTCATGCCGCTGGCGAAAAGATGTCCTTTGATTTGAAGGCGACTGTTCACTAATCGATTCTCATGCTGCTATTCGTTTGAATCTTTAGTTGCCCTGAATTATTGTTTGCGGACTCGTTCTGTTGTTCAACCGTTTTTACAGCTCGTTCGCGTTGTATATATACCCAACTTGCAAGAAAGTCCGTTGAAAGAGATTTATTTACTGGCGTCGCTTATATGTTCATCGCGAAAACGTTTTGCTACAGTCTTGTACTGATCTCGATTATTCGTTTCACGCTCAGTATTCAAGATTAAAAATTTCTAATTGTCGTCAAACATTTCTTGTTGATCGTTGACTTTTTCGGCATCTGGTTGATACAACCAGCTTCGCTAACGTGAAGCGTATCTTTTGCATAGCTTTCGTTCATTCTCTGTGAGTTGCTTCGTTACAGACCGACCGCTACCGCTGCTTCTACTGAACCTCTCCTACTAAACGACCAATCGTCAAAATGGTTTGGACTCTGCGTCGTCGTTTGTTTTATATTTCGTGTTTTAGTTGTTCTTCTCTTTCTTCAAGTCGCTGGTTGGCAAGGACGTTGTTGTGGAACTGAAAAATGATCTCAGGTAAAGATTATATGGGAGTAGGAGGTCAATACCACAAGAACACGCATTATTCTTGTACAGAATCAATCGGGGGTCTGTATCTGTATCGGTCATTTCATACTGTACAATCAATCCTGAACGTTCAATGGGCTATTCGTTCTGTACAAAACATACGCGACTTATCGTTTATTAGTTATCGTTATAAATTATTCTACTATATTGCGTAATTTTTTAGCATTTGCGGCACTTTGCATTCGGTCGACCAGTACCTGAACATCAAGTTGACCGATATCAGCGTTACCGATCCGGAGAAGTATCCGCACATGGTCTCGTTTGAGCTCCTTGTTGCTGCATGCTCACTCATTAGTTGCGCGCTTTTCAGCTTTCGGTGAAGAACTGCTTTATTCGCGGATCGGTCGTCCGTTACATTCAGTTGCCAGCAGACCAAGTCGACACGCAGCTCGTGCAAGACGCTACGAGAAAAGAAGCCATGCAGAATAGAAGATGAGTGACTGAAAGCGAGTTATTTTATTCGTGTGTTGTTCGCTTACCGGAGTAAAGCTGTCTGACGAAACTATACAATGCCTATCTTCGCGAGAGTTCGAGCAGTTGATACCAGCAGCGCGCAATCGCTATTTTCTAGTTTACTAGTAATGATTGGCGAGCATTTAATAATATTTAGTGCGTTGATGTCCGTGCGCTGCATCGTCAGACTTCTGCCGTCTCTTGTGCATCGCGTCGGGTCGATTGGGCGGCCAGCTTCTGTTGGTGTTCGTTGGTTGTCATCGGTGGGTCAGCCATTGGGTCGTTTGAGCGGCGGCGGACTGCACCTGTCGTACACGTGCAAAGTGTGCGGGTCGAAGGAAGGTCCCAAACTCGTGTCGAAGAAATCGTACGAAGAAGGCGTCGTTCTGGTGACTTGCTCCGGTTGTAGCAATCATCACATCATTGCCGACAATCTCGGTTGGTTTTCCGATTTAAAAGGAAAGCGAAACATCGAGGAGATTCTCGCCGAGAGGGGCGAGGAAGTCAAGCGACTCGGCCTCGGTCAGCTTATTTCTATCGAAGACAAGCAGAAACCTGATTCATGGTGCGTGCTTATTGGTGATTCTTGTTAAGATTGATCAATGCAGATGGCTGCTCGGCTCTACCCCACTCACATTCCGACGTCTACCTTGCAGAAGTTGCTACTGGCCGGCGGATCTGCAGTGATGGCCATTGCTCAACCGCGACGTGGCGGTATCCACCTCTCGATAGCTTTGGTACCTTAACCACTGCGCTTTACAGACATGGTCGCCACGATGGGTGAAACAACGGCGATTCGATCAATTCTTCAGCGTTTGTACGATAAAATGGCCGCCGACACCAACGGACAACGTCTTTTGCTGTATGCAATCGCTTTGCTTTTCTTCTGCCGACCAAACAATAGAAAGCTTTTGCAGCGAACGGCCGCGCATCACGAACAGCACAATCGATCGAGCGTATCTGCATTCGTTGCCCGAAGGGACATTTGGGCGAGAATACGATCGGTTTCTCAGCTCATTGAAGACTAGCCCGGATGCGCGACCGCCGGTGCAGTTCATCGACGACGCCGACTTGGTGTACGTGATGCAGCGGTACCGCGAAACGCACGACTTCAGTCACGTGGTGCTCGGCATGCCGACCACGATGCTCGGCGAAGTGACCGTCAAGTGGTTCGAAGGCATTCAGTTTGGACTACCAATGTGTGTCTCGGGCGGACTCTTCGGAGCGCTTCGTCTTGGACCCAAGTAAGATCTTATTTATTTATTTAACGTGATAAAATCCTGTTTAATTGATCGCGTGATGTTCAGACATCGTCAACGATTTGTTACGACTTATTTGCCGTGGGTTATGAAGCAAGCAGTGGATGGTCGATTCTTTTTGAGTGTCGAGTGGGAGAAACATTGGACAACATCGCTGGACGAACTGCGCCTACAACTCAATCTCGATCCTCCGCCAGTTGAAAATTCTTAAGTTTGTATTAGATTATTAATTGCATTCGCTATGGATGTATTTTCGCACTGAATAATTAAATTCTCAATTGCCTACTGTTTGCAAATCGCCCCCGCAGTGTATTTATTTTCCCGTGGGCTACACAAGCATTGCATTGTTTGGCATTTGATGCTCATTGAACCTTCAACGCGAGTAGCCGAAATCACCTGCATTCTTAAATAATTCCCGAACCTTTGACTTTGACTTACCGCACCTTAACGCGCAGTGACGTAGCCATCCGCTAATGGAATGTGCATGCGAATAAGTGCCTGCCGATGAATACGGTATGTTAGCGCAGACATTAATGCAAATGGCAATCTATACTGAGTAAAGGCGTCCAATCAGTGCCATTGTCAACAGTTGGTAACAAGAATCGTTCGGTGACGAATTGGCAACGTAAACATTTACGGTGGCACAAGCATGGATGTCCCAAAAAAGCTTTAAGAAGTCTACTGTTTCTTTTCATACATACATTATGCGCGGTTTCTTGATGTGGAGTCATTTTTATCCATAGTCCACTCAACCGTGCGTGACTCTCAAATAGGAAAATTCAGCAATTCGTCGTACGACGCGTGGCACTTCATCAACGAACCAGAAGGATAATGACTGAAATAACATGACCGTCTGCGTGCGATGACATTAGCCTTCACGTTCTGCTGCTACCCTTCGGGCTTGGGCAAGCCGCCGGGAGCCTGTCGTGTTCCAGTATTAAGTATTGCAAATGGTCAAAAACTGAACCAGTCGATGCCATAAGTTTAAGCCACACTATCAACGAGTAAGTAGCGTTTGTCGCTGTGACGATAATCGCAGGCGAAGTGTTTGTTATGATGAAGACTGACTGTGATGTGAGTGAATGGCGATTTGTTGCGCGACATGAAGTGCTTCCCGACACACCTCTTCCGATCGCACTTGGGTGTCGTCAGCACGGTTGCTGCAGGGCGGCTGCGACCCCCGCGTCGAGCTTCATGATATTCACAGTTGCGTGCTTGCCGGTCTTCCTCTGCCTCCAACGAGCCGTTCCTACGTTATGCTCGTCGTCGGACTCGATACTATCGACGAGGAAGAGCGCCATGTGGGCTAGTGTCATTCTTGCAGCCTTGTGTCGATAGCGAGGTAGCCAGCTCAGGTAATTACTTCTGAACGAACGTCCGTGCGCAAACTGAGAGTTTCCATTCGCTGTCAGTTCGGTGAATGAACGAATGGGGATCAGAGTCACACGGGTAGATTGTGCGGCACTGTCGCTGTGTTGTTGATCGATCGCCCACTGTTCATTTTAGTCATCATTCAACGCTGTGTTCATTGGGTCCGATCGCTGACTGTTGCTATTTCCATTGGCGCGTTTTTCGGAGTGCATGACGAACAAATCGTTCGGCGTCATGTTGCTGAACAGCAAATCGTATTGTTTCAGTTCTTCATCCAAATCGTGCTGGTCTGACGAGTTAGAACGTTCAGAAACCGTTTTATATGCCTTTGGACGCTAGTTGCGTTTCGTAGTCATCTACATCTATGAAATATCTTCCTGTGCATGTTATTGCCAAATAGCCTTTCTTCAATGTTCCTTTTACATATTGTTCGCGTTTCCATGGCTCTCATCCACATGGCATTTGCTAAACATGCGATCTGAACTCGTATGACAATGAAGACTATTTCCCTGCTATTGTTTGTTGCGCGTTATTTAACTTCCCTTAAGTTGTTCAAATGTCTTTTTGAATCACTAACGTTGGTTGACACCTGCGACAGATGCAAGAGGCTCAGCTCAGTCGCATGGTACTGTATCCTAGGCGATCAGATGCCGCGAAGCTTCCATCCTCTTTCGTCGTGTCATTAGCCCCTCATCCATTATCGCTGTCGAGCCGTGTCGTTTGCTAATTCCATCGTCTGATTTTGCAACTGATCTGCCCAATCGGGTACAGACGAACAATGGACGTTGATTTCAGGGCGCCGTCTTCCTTGCCCGGCCGTGTGCTAACGTGGCCAGTGTCGTCCGGACACCTGACTATGTTGCCCCTGCCCCCCGCGAACACCTCCGCGCCCTTAGCCTCTGATATAAGCAATGCCGATATCGCTCAGATGTTCCACGAACTTGGCGTTCCCGTGCTCGACATGTAAGTCGTTGTTGGAATTTTTAGTCATTTGCTCAGTGCCTCCGATTGTTTTTAGCTTCCCAATGTCCAATTGGGATAACAACCATGTGCTGGGCATCGCTCTTGTCTACGCCGTACTCTTCATGGTCGGCATCTGCGGGAATGTCTCTGTGATCACGCTCATTCGTCATGTGCACACTTCGGTCGCCTACGAGAATACGATGATCTACGTGCTCTTTCTCTGCTGCGTCGACTTTATCAGCATGATGCCGTTGCCAATGACGATCGTCGACCAGCTGTTGGGCTTTTGGATGTTCGGCACACCGCTCTGCAAATTGTACCGTCTGCTTGAGCACGTAGGCAAGATCCTATCCACCTTCGTGCTGGCGGCGATGGCGTTCGATCGCTGCGTTGGAGTGTGCTACCCGCACAACGCATCGGCTCGTTCGCGAATGGCAGTAACGGTGCTGTTGGTGACACTATCGCTGGTGACGCTCATCTTACTAGCACCGCTTCTCTTCTTTGCCGCCAGCGAGGAGATTGTTCTGCACCAGGCGATTCTAGAAGACCCGCTGCGTCTGGCTCGCGTGCGCATTTATAAGTGGTACGAAACACTGAGATACAGAGGGCTTTGTCTATGATCACTCTTTCAGCGTCGACAATTTGGAAGGGGTCGTGTTCGAAGTATTCACGCTGTATATTTTCACTCTCGGCTTCGCCATCCCTATTGCGCTCATCGTTCTGTTCTATGGCATCATGCTTCGACGGTTGTTCATGCGCTCTCGACGACTTCCGACTTCGCAGGTTCGGTTGCTATGACACCGGTGATGTGGATGATAACCGCTTTGCTGCAGGTGCCTGTGAATCGCATAGCTGTTTACACAATGGCAATTGCACTGTTTTACGTAAGCATTCCCATTTTGAAAATATCAGCAAAGTAATGCAAAATATTTTTATTTTGAAGGTGGCTTGTTGGGCGCCTTACTGGGTGGCTATGCTGTACTCGCTCCACCTGGAGATGACGGGTTCGAAGAGCCCGTCGGCCTTCATCTCGCCCACCTTCGTCTACATTATGTACGGTGTACATGCGTTGCCTTACGTCAACTCCGCCGCGAATTGGCTCTTTTATGGAATGCTCAACAGGTAAATAAATTCATTCGACACATTAATAGTATGGGGAAGATTCAGCGCTCAGCTTGCATTTCTGCACATATTGTTTGCAATACAATTTTTCATCACTCTTCAGCAACCTCAACATTTCAGACAACTGCACAGGCGAGCGGCCACACGCAAAATCACAACGGGCTCAATGCAACCACGCAACGGTCGCCAAATGTCACCTGTGACACAAAGTACAGCGGACAATCGAATATTTGCCAAAATGTCACCGAGTGACTCGGGTCATAATCGCCTCATTTCTGAGGATTCTGGTAATGTCAGACACTATTATTCTTTATGTATGGACTCTGCTTTGTGAAATCAAACATCGAGACTTTTCGAATACACCAGCTAAATGTTCGAAGATCTCTAGTTGGTGCAAAAAAGTTTAACTGTGTATGATGTTCTGTTGCTTTTGATAAAAGCTTTCTTCTCGAGATTTCATCCCAAATAAAATAAGCATTCAGATTCGAAAATTTGACAACAATAGAGAAGGAAGTTAGCTAATTTTTGCTTGTCATTAAATCTTACGACAATGAACTTATTTTCATATTGTGAGGAAGCTGTTGAAAGTAAGTGTTTAAAAATAAGAGTACTTTAGCAATTTTTCAAAACAAAATAAATTTCTCTTTTCTGAGTCAGAAGAATAAGAGTCCGATTAAGCAGCAGCAAGAAAAGCTTGCACTTGGTCGCGAAGCGCTACAAAGGTGTTGCCGTTGTTTCCATCGTGATCAACAACCCTAAATTTGTCATCAGTTGATATGAAGAGAGAGTGAATGTCAGATCGTGCCTGGCATTTGGCATGGCGTCGGCGAGATAGTCGGCTTGGCACTTTCTGAATAGCCCGCGCGAGTCAACGTGCCGTCTTCGGATAACGAGCGTCGCATTGCAAACACCTAGCAAAAACAACAGTCTGCTTTATCGCATCTCCTGCACGGTTTCGTCCGGCTTACTCGACGCATTGTACAACTCCCACTGCGTGACGTAAGCGTTATCTGCCCAGAGGATCAGTTGGTCAACGGCGCCTTCGCCGGTGTGGTGTGCCAGCCGCAATGCCACATCCACGGCGTCGTTCTTGGCCAGTATCGAATACGGCCGCATGGCGACTTTGTCCCTTGTTATCACTTCCGTCGGAAAAACAAACATGAACGATAGAGGTGCTGGTGCTAGACATTCTGGTACCTTCATGATTAGAGCAGCAATTTCTGCATCGCGTTCGTGCAATCCAATTTGCTTCGTTCGCTGTTCCTCCATGAAATTTGCTCTGTTCGGATGACGACTTTTGCCGCATCCCACTGTATCGAACGCAATAAGACGAAACGCTTGCCGATCGAACGATTCCAGCACACTCCCCCAGTCTTTTTGCCACGATGCTGAAACTGAGAACCTGAGCAAATAAGTTTGGACACTGATCAAAGAACCTCTGGAAAGATCACGGTAGTCTGGAGTTCCGGCAGATAAGCAGAGAATGTTTTTGGGGCCATCGCCGACGGTGACAAAGTTGATCTCATGATCTCCGAAATACCAAACGCGCTCTTTGATCAAGCCAGAATTAAACATGTCTGAGCGATGCATCGTCTGCAGTCACGATCGCACTGTCGTCGCCCAGTTGCGTGCATGCAATGTCGCTCTCTCTCGATTCGCGAATGTTCGCCGGCAAGCAGCCAATTCCGTAGACCCGACCTATTCCCGGGAATATGAGGGTTTGCGTAGAAGAGGGCGTGTCCCGGGTACGCGTTATAAATTCTGACAGCTGTGCTATTGCATTATGTGACTGATATACGAAACCATTAAGACATCATCTGATCGTAACTATGATTGTTTGCTTTTGATGCTATCACTTGAGACCACGAGTAAACATAAACGACTAGCAACAACGGTAGACTCTACTGTGTCACGATGAACGTACAGCACGCAGTGTACAGCAACGTACTGTTGCTTTCTTGGTTCTCTGCATTAGCCAGTGCTGCACCAATTTACGACGAAGTGAAGTCAGTGCCGAATTGCAATTTTAAACCCAACTTTCGTCACTACTCTGGCTACCTGGAAGCAAATCCGCAACAACGACTACATTACTGGTCAGCGTGCTTTGAGGGCGTTCACTACGATGACGAGTGGTATTGTTTAGGTTGGTGGAATCGCAGGGCAGTCTTCAAAAAGATCCAGTGCTTTTGTGGTTGAATGGTGAGCCGTCTGCGTTGCGGTGATTGGTGGGCGAGCTGAGCGATGGCATTTGCTCTGTTCGTTGTCCTCACTTGCCTTCGTATATAAAGTTTTAATAACGCAAACAGCCATATCTAGGTGGACCAGGTTGTAGCTCCTTGGAGGGACTGCTGCTCGAACTCGGACCTTTTCATGTGCACGATTACGGAAACACAGTCTACGAAAACGTCTACTCATGGAACAAGGTAATCAGCTTCATTAGACAGGGTAGTTAAAGTTGCCATAATCTACCTATGATGTATTTCAGTTTGCGACAATAATTTTTCTGGAATCCCCTGCCGGCGTTGGCTATTCCTTCACGCTCAACAATAATTACACTTATACTGATAACGATGTAAGAATTAAATTATTCGACGCTCGTGATGTCACTGCACATGATAGGTAGCAAAAAGCAATTACAACGCCTTGCTGTATTTCTTCTCGTATAAATTCCCAGAGCTGAAAAATAACGATTTCTACATAATGGGAGAGTCTTATGCTGGAACTTATTTGCCAACACTTGGATCGTTACTGGTCGACGACAAACAGAACTTTGGAAATCTTAAGGTAGTCCCTTTTATCATTTGTTCTGTAAACGGCAGGATTTAGGGTATGGCGATTGGCAATGGATGTCTGCACGAACGTTTAAACTTCAACTCTCTCATTCCATTCGTCTACAACCACGCTCTAATCGACCAACAGTGAGTAAACTAATGCTAAATTTTTTGTTGAACATTGATCTCATTATGCAGTTTCTATGCGACGACGGCGACTCAATGCTGCAATGGATTTGGAGGTGAATGCAACTATTTCGCCATTTCGCAGCAAACGAATTCACTTTGTGCCAATTTGGTATAGATTATAAATTAGCCGGCCATCCCAAAAAACGTTGATTTCTCAGACGAACCAACTGTACTTGGCCAATTATTATTCCGGTCTCGACCCATACAATCTCTACTATACATGTTATCTCGATTCTACCAAAAAAGGCATCAAAGACACTTACCGACGTTTCCAGCTGCGTC
>JAQGAX010000813.1:0-13774 GCA_034698105.1 Plectus exinocaudatus
GCCATCCCATATTTCAAATTTTTCGCCTCCGGCGAGGTCAAGGGCGCTTTAGCGCGCCCCTGAACCCCCAGCCGATTTGACTCGTGCGCTTCGCGCACTCGCTGCGACGCTTTGCGTCACTTTTTTTTTCGCGCACCCCCAGTTCTCTCTCACACCCCCCCCCCAGTTGGTCGAGTCTGCGCACGCCACTGCTTCATACAGTACTTGGCATTTTTTTACTTCAGACATTATTTTCTGTGGCGCATTATTCCTCACCCCCGAAGAAAAATCAAAGTCCTGTGTCCTGGGGCACTGCCGTAGTAATCATGCTAGCAGTTCCGTTGCATTATCGTACGATTTCGCAAGAAGCCAAGCGTACATAAGCAAAAGTTAGCGATCTTCCTTTAGGTGTGGTCACGTATTTCACCACACATCAGTGACGTCGCTAAGCATTTGGTGAATCATTTACTTGTGAAATAAAGTTCTTCTAAGCAGATGTCGATTTATGTACTCGCTCATTTTATGTACTCTATTGGACTATCGAAACAACGGAGCGGTATAGTGTAAGCGGGTTGTATTAGTGAAATATTAATGCGAAAGTATTCTTCTGTCCGTGAGAAAAGCTTTGGTATATCTCTCGTGCTATGAAGAAATGTGGAATGAGAGCTACTTTCAGTATTAAAATTATTCAGTTTCAATTTCGAAACGTTATTTAGGCACCAAATTTTCTCGAAAACACGCCCCACCCCGAAACCACGGCATACTTGTGGAAAGCTTTTCGAAAGTCAGCTCCGGACATAAGTTATTCAGTCAGCCAAAACGTCCGAATAGCTATGTTGTCGCAAAGTTGTGCGGGGGCCTATTTCATAAAACTGTTGAGAGTTGAGAATTGAGAAATTGAGTTTGCTTTAGCACGCGAAGAATTGAGACTCACCTGAATTTCTTCACCTGAGTCTCAATTTTTCGTGTGCTAAAGCAAACTCAATTTCTCAATTCTCAACTCTCAACAGTTTTATGAAATAGGCCCCGGAGTGCGTTAGTAATGCCCATGTAGTATACTACATTTATACTCTATTTATCGCAGTAAAGCGAATCCAAATGATAGAGAAGTATGACTTAGTATCAATGCCTTCTCCTTCGCGACTGAATTTGCTTTTTATCTTTGGATTTCCGTGAGGGGGTATGTTCATAAATTATGCGCTAATGCTATTGTAATCTTTTGATGCGCGGGATTATGATGCTTTTTAAATCTTTGCATTTAAATGTTGCATTGGTCTCCTTATGGTACAACAGCTATTAGTGCGTTGCAGTTACTAGTTTACAGAGGTAATTAATGCATCTGAGAAAGTTGATGAATTGGGAACAAATTATCACTTTCTGCATTTTTCGTTAATGCGCCCTTCGCTTATGTTCGAGAAAACTGTTTAACACTTTTAATTAATCTGCATTGGTTATCCTACGATAATTCTCAAAATTATTTTTTCGATTAAGTCTCGAAGTTTGGATAAAGTATTGCTGTATTCAGTAAAGTTATCGATATTTTTCAAATTTCATAACCTTCAACTACACAATTTTTCAAAGTTTTAACTCCACAGGGGCGGCGCCTGGATCAGCAATCAGAAGTGACCCGTGCACAAGCAGGGGCTCACAGTGTTTCGCGGCGGAGGGAAGCGACGCAGCTCGAGTGAGTTTTATGAGAGTCTGATAATATTGCGTAGCAGTTTCATTGGTTAAGAGTATAAGAGCTCTTGGCTCTGCCAGAGGCAAAAGTTTTGCGATATTATACACAAGGAAGTCCTACGCCGCTCTTGTCATGATCCACAATGTCATGAACATCATTGTCAAAGTAAGTACACCTCCACCTACGTACGCCGCACATATTCGTGCCCATATTTCACTATGCACTTGTCAATAGCTTCATTCTGCAATTGCTTTTTAATTAACAGGTGCAATTTAGCTTCATGTCACACTGAAAGACGAAAGCAGCAACGACGCTGTACGAGTAAAGAGCGTCTCGCGGCCCCAATATCTATTTAGTGCCAAAAGAATCGAGCGGCTGCAATGAAGCCAGGGTTGCGCAGCATCTTATCAATATATTAGGCCTACATTTCGCTATAGTCCCACGTAGCGCGATGGTTGAGAGGTGTACGCTTCACGATCTGTGCCTTACAGCTGCAGGTTCGATGTCCTGTAGATCGTGCTCTCGCGTGTCCCTCAAGACTGGCTATGATCAATATTGATAATTTCTTTTTCTTTTTTCGCCAAGCGAGGAATTTTCTAAATTACCGGAAGTATACCAAGCCTTGACAGCAATGCAGCATTACAATACCGTACATTTCACTTTCATATTGAGTTCTGAGTTTTACGTTCAATGACATAAACATATTTATATCGTGACATTAATAGACATATATTTAACGTGACATAACGACATTTATTTTCATAAGATCACATTGTGATATAGCACATAAACACAGAAGTAATATGCAGCATAGCATGTGTAACGAATACTGCAGAATAGATTGATTTAGCAGACAAAAGAACGTTCTTAAAATGGAATACTGACGAAGAACAACGCGATGAATTGTCTGCATAATGCTTAACGACGCCAATGCGCACACGAATGCTAGCCCAGTGACAACTCATGACGCAATGTAAATAAAACGCTGTAAGCAAGCATCGGCGTTGAAACTTTGTTTATCATTATACGCATTGCATGATTCAGTCACGCTTCCTTGCTATACGACAAGACGTATTTAATGTGAATAATATTGTTGGAATCTTCTGTCTCGGAAATAATAATTCTGCTAAACTATGCAGTCACTAAGGCATTGTTGTCATCGTTTTAAATTATTTCCGATGAGTTTTTTCGCACAACCGTGTTGTTCAACTACCGTTTACCCCAGAAAGTCATCGGATTTTTTTCACGACAATCTCATTCATCAACAACCGATCGAAGACGTGTTGGAATTAGAACAAGTTTTGGCTCTCGGCCAGACATTTTACGAGCAATTGCTAGATACTGTTCTGCTTGGAACAGTGCAGGTCAGAATTTAATTGAATAGACGAAGTAACATTTTTGAAATGACGTCCATACTGAGGAACTAAAAATGAAAAAAAAACAGGGCAATTTTTACTAACGATTTTTTTTACTCCGTGAATTGTCACTCTAGCTTTAACCTCAACCTTGCAGGAAGCTATCAGCTCAGCTAATGAGAGAAGAGAAGAGTTGGATTCATTCGAGTTGAATCGATTGCAGAAGCGTGCATTAGTAGAATGTCTTCCTCAACTGTGTTTGGATCTGGACCTAATGGAATTACTGGTATTGCTGCAAAGTAAGGCAACGTTGAGTCGCGTGCAAGTTGGCGCAATAGAAGTAAGTTAATTGAGTAATCTTAACGTGCTTTTTTGCGTTTTAGAGCGTAGCTGAATTTCATATTTTCATATATCAATTCTTCAAAATGTCTGCATAGTATCAGATGACAAAATACTTCTTTCCACTGTGCATACCTTACTCAGCTATAGCTGAATTTTCATGAATTGATGTTTTGCTTTTTCAGGCAGAGAAAACTGAATACGAAAGAAGGAAAGCACTGATTAATATACTTTGCGCAGGAGACTCAAAATCCTTCGAAGATTTTATCGAATGCCTGGTTCAATCGAATCAAAGTCATATTGCTACAATTATTTCTTTACAATTGCACGATGTTCAAGAGGGTCAATTGCTGTCCACAAATCGGTATGAAAACGCTACGGATTGATTCAATGAAACTAATCGAATCATCGCTTCCTCACTTCCCCATTTTCTTCTATATGCTCAACACACCCCCCTGAAGAAGCATCTAGAATACGCATTAATCTACAGTATTATATTTAATAATTGGGTACAATTACGCATTCAGTTTTTACCATTCTGTAGAAAGTAAACAAAGCAGAAAATCAAGAAATTAATCGTAATACTTTCTTATTAATCCACATTTACGAAAACATAAATTTTTATAAGGATAATTTTCAGTTTTTTGGGTTGTTGTTCCAGGCAAAATTCACAGTTTAGAACTGTAACAGCCATCACACACGCACGCGCCGCCGTATAAGCATGTTTCTCATGTCAATTGATCGCTTTCGCGATACTACGTCTGGGGGTACGGTACATACAGTATACTAATTGTATGTGTATGTGTGAATTCTGTATGAATTCTCACTAAACCGAGAATAGAAAAATGTATTTTCAGCAAATCGACAGCGCGCACAATGTTGGAAAATTTGTACACAAAATCATCTTTCCGTTTCACGAATCCGTTTTCATTTCCTTATGAATTCGACATTGAAGAAACATTTGTGTCCGTTGCGCTAAGTGACAGCGCGTCGTGCTCCACTGACGATCACTGCGAAATCATTCGAAAGGCGTTTACCCCAGAGAAAAGACTGCTTATTATTGAAGGAGAAGCAGCAAGCGGAAAAACGTCTTTATTGCGTCGAATTGCGTTTGATTGGGCAAATGGAGATTCAAATATGAAACACTATGACTTGGCACTTATTATGGAATTTCGACATATTCAAGGCACTAAAAGCGCTACTATTCTTGAATTAGTACTGCAAGGCATGCAAAAACAATTGCTTCATGAATCGGAATTCGCAGACTTGAGAAGAATTGTTGATGAATCTTTTTGTAGATCGCATCGGATTCTTATTCTACTGGACGGTTACGATGAGGCTGTGCCAAAAGATGCTTGTGAAGAGCTCGCCATCCAGTTAAAAGGAGATGCTCCAACAAAGCCGCTTTTAGTTGATGTTGTTTTGTCGACAAGACCGGGACATACTTCAAACCTAGACAAAGAAAAAGCACGGCGGGTCAACTTCGCGAAAGTGCTTGGATTTGACACAATGGAGAAAAAAGTAGCTTATATCAATGCGCATTTTCGAAACCAAGAAACCAAAGTGCAAGATAGTCGACGAATTATTGACCTATTATCAACAAACAAGAGCATGAATAAGATCGCGGAAACGCCGCTATTTCTTGCGTTCATTTGTATAGTTCATGACAAGCTAAAAATCGGATCACTGTTCGAGTTGTATGAATGCATCGTTTGGTGGCTTTTGGACCGATATCAACAAAAACATGCTGAGGTTAATGTCCCTGAGTTGATGGGTTATCTCACGAAGCATTTGACAGAACAAGATAATGCATTGGTAATTCAAGACCATTATTTTGAATTTCCGTTACTACTGGAACTTGGAAAAGTCGCCTTCGATTTGCAAACAGAAATCGTGTTCAAAGACGCACACTTTAAGAAAAATACAACAACCCAGTTTCAAGAAGGCATTAAAAATATTATTGTACCAGTTGGTTTACTGTGCAAGGACCAAACAAGAAATGGTTTGCGTGTCAACACTGTCTATACGTTTCCCCATAAAACAATTCAAGAATTCCTTGCTGGGGCAGTGAATTATTTGTGGCACGAGGTTGCCTTAAACCGGAAATTCTCTTCTGAAATTTTTACGAAGCAATGCTCAGTAATAGCTGATCTCACTCATGACATTCCGGAACACTTGAAGATGAATGAATTGGAAAAGTTCATTTGGCGTATATCTCTTAATCCAAATGGTAAAATTGAAGAAAAAACAGTCCCCTTTTTCTCCCGCTATCAAACACTATCGATTGATATTTCCATTTTGGAAACTGCAACCGGCAATTGCAGTCAGATTTTGAATGAATACTTGAGCAAATGCAATGTAACGCAATTGATTGTTTACACTACAGACAAAAGGGAATTTACAGCAGTTGAACCAATTAATGTATCGGAAATGCATCAGCTCGAATCAGTAGTTATCGCTTGTCCAACAAAGTTCACCAATATTCAAAATGGCACATCCAGTAATTTAAATTCAATGCTCTTTTTATCTCCGCAAAAATTTCTGCGCACAATTGCATTGAAAAATTGTACTTTCTCGACGCCCAAATATTTCACTTCCGCGATGGATTACTTTGCGGATATGACAAATTCCAGCGCAACACTGGAAGTTATTAACATCGTCGTTGAATTTTCAAACCAACCAGTCTGCCAAAGACTTGTCGTTTCATCCAATAAAGAACTTTTAACAGACTACCGGCTAAAATCCGGCGACGAAGTGCAAATAAATGGGGACGTTTTTTCTGAGTCCCGTTCAACTTTCAATAACCTAGCGTGTGCGAAAACGATTCAATTATTTGGTGGCTTGGATTCCGATAATAAAAGAAACGAAATTTTTTGGGAAATTGTCAATGCAAAGTTAATGCAATTAGAAAAGCTATGCGTAGCTTCATTTAAATTTTTCGACGAAAAAACGTTTCTTTTGCCGGCTAAGATACAACAACTTACCGAGCTAAAATTAATCAATTGTAAGTTTTCGATGATTTCGTGGCAATCGATCGTGACAATTTTATCAAAAATTCAAAATGGTATCCGAAAAATGGAGCTTGAGCAGCAATCGTTTTCCAGCAAAGAGGCTTTCGAACATTTCTTCAAATCATTGGAAAAGCACGACTTTCTTACTGAGCTGAAAATCAATTTCGACGAGATTGAGGGTGCCGATCAAACAGATGAAAACGATATTACTGCTTTGATTTGCAGCCTGATTACAAATATGTCCAAATTAAGTGTGCTGAATTTATCGCAAAATTCTTGCGCGAAACCACAAATGCGAGCAGATGCAAATCAGGTAGTTAATGTAGGAAGATCGAAAAACGTCGAATTCGATTTAAAGATCGACAAAAATTTGTGGCCCTTCTAAGGTCAAACTTATTCAGAGCTGCATTATTAATATGAATTCATTGCTCCAATACAACAACAGCAGTAAAGGGTGAGCTGATTCTCACTAATGTGAAATTGAATGAAAGTCCAAGAAATAACGAGCATGAACCTGGTTCGTCTCCAGCAGCAGCGCCTTCATTCTGAGCAGCGCTGATGGACGAGATGATGTTTTGCAGTTCGGATAGCTGATTAGACGCCGTCGTCTGCCCCTGCTGCGATCGACTGCGTACCGAGCGACCAGTCGGCGGTGGGCTCGTCTCCATCGTCACCGGCGTCCTTAGTACAGAATGATATTAACTGACCAAAGGCCACACAACTATTGACGATAACCGGTTCTCTGAGGCTACTGCTGATTGTTAAGTATTAAAACTACTGTTGACTGGCAATACTGACTAGCCAAAATCCAGTTCGTCGCTTAGGTAGCCGAAAGAGAATAGCATGAGCGATTGATAAGTGGGACAGCCTTCGGTTATCGAATTACGCCAGGCCAAATGTAACTCATTATATTTGCTAAATTTTGACCGAATCGCATGTCGATGACAGAAAATTTAAACGGCTTCGATACGAGAATCAAATTTAAATAAGCAGTGAAGTAGACGGCGAAACATACAGTAGAAACTTACGAAGAAATGCTTCCGTCACTGCCGCCACCGAGTCCGAGCTGTGGCAACAGAGCGCTCGTCGTCGCCGGGTCAAGTCCTCCGCCCTCTTGACCCAACAGGCCTGAAGAGAATTCCGTTTGCAATAGATATAACGCAGACGCTCAGCTCGAATCGGGTTACACTTATTATTTTGCACAAGCACATTTTGTGAAACATCACATGTAGAAAGTAGAAAAACATCACGTGAACAAAACGGTCGACAAAACACAAATCGAAAGTGATTATCAACGTACCGAGCAGTTGCATGAACGCGCTCTGACCCACATTACCCAAGCGAGCCTGCTGGTCAGCTCGGTCGGCCTCTCCATGGCCGATGACGCGCGCCGCGGGATTATTCAAGAGACCCATCATTTTATGGTAGTATTCATCATTCTTATCCGATCTGGCTACCTGAAATTTAATTTCATGAGGCTATACAGGGTGGGCAAAAAGTCACTTCAAGATTAACAGAAAGGCTGCACCTTGAAGTGACTTATTGCCCACGACCGCACGATTGACTCACGCGGCTCAAAAGGAAACATTTTGTTTTTTGAAAATTGCATAACCGGTCGATCCGTTCTTGCCCAACAAATTTGGTATCATTCTCTAAGTTAGAAGCTAGGCTTTCTTTTAAAAACACCCATTTGCAAAATTATTCTTTCAATGCTGAGTAGGAGCCGATCAAACCCTTGAAGTGACTTTTTGCCCACCCTGTATATCGTTGCGCGATCGCACTGCGGTTGGCGGAATGGCGAATAAGAATTACTGCTTAACAGAAAAGATAAATAGAAGCTCACCTTATTAGAATAGTCAATCGGTTCGGTGATGCGCAATTTTTGATGTTCCGGATGTTTGCCCTGATCCTCGCACGTGACGCACAGATCGAAGTCATCGCAAGTTTCGCATTTGAAGCGAATGCCATACACGGGACCAAGGCACGCATCACAAGTTACGCCTGGATGTAATATACCAAGATTTCCTGCTGTATGAGCTGGCGTCTGTTCCTGAACGACATCGCGCACCTAAAAATATTTTTTCCAGTAGTGCAACCAAAATGAAATTGATCCTATGTTTCGATGTGTTAACTGAATTAATGAACGCGGGGTATTTCATTTCTGTTTAATCATTGCAGAGTTATAACGGTAAGAAAAGGTGACAGTTTTTTAAACCCATCCTATAGGAGTAGCACTAATCTCAGCAATTAGTAAAAGAAAATAGCTGCACTGAAGTCGGCGCTGCTTTGAACTATATTAGATGCAGTAAAATCGGCGACATTCATTAGTATTGTAGCAGTTCTAGAACGCTTAGAAATGTGCCATTCCGTAGGACCTCTCAGAAGGAGTTTGGGCAACCCCATCGTCGTTATCTCCCACTTACTTCGGTCTGGTTGGCATGAAAACTCAAGTAAATATCGTATGTATTCAAATAATACGACCCTCTCTAATAGTATGACCCTCTTCAATAGTGCGACCCTCTAAAGAAGGATCGAAAAATAGTGCGACCGGTAGTACTATTTGAATAAATACGGTAACTGCATTGGCCGCAATGGAGGATGAACAAATTTTCGAATTTTCAAACATGACATAGAACGATCGCAAATCTAGGGCCAGCAGACTCTTCAAATTTTGTTCAGTAGCCAAGAAGTACTCTTCCTGGTTACATTTGTTTTTAACTGCAAACTAATGTGTGTAACTTACGCATTGTGAAGGAAGAGTACGGTTCAGTTGATTTGTCAATAGTGTAGGTATTGCCTGAAACCAAAATATGAAAGTAATTGATATTAAAATTTCACAAACATGAGTCTGTTATTTGCAGCTATATTGCATTAACAAATGATTTATTTAACTTTGATACAAAAATTAAAGTTGACATCAATGAAGTCACACCCACATTACTTCAAGAGTTAATGTCTACTTACCTCCATGGAGTTAAAAATGAAAGAATATTGTGATTCGATATGTTCATTACGTTTCATCTTCGCATATTCTTCTTTTGTGAGTGCGTAACCTGTTTTTTCAGCCGAAGACGCTGCAGCACCGGATTTTCCAGTCTAAAAATAAGAAATGATTTAAACCTCATACACGGTGTCTGATAAGTCTGGAGACCATATTGTTTTTTAATGTTTTGCTCAGCTTATCTGGAGGCTTCTGGACATCTGGAGGCAACCGTTCTAATAGACAGGTGCGTTATTAGACTTGCATTATACTTTTGTCATACAAAATATAGTTGTTTTCTTACAATTATTTCGTTTCTGTCAAGATGCAGGTCTTTGATACCCGTCATCAATTTCTTGAGATCCGATACTATTTGCAAAACGTCTTCAGGATTCGCCTTTGCTGATGATATTTGCTGAAAAATGTTTATAAGCATTTAACATTGCAATATTCAATAAGTTTTGCAATAGTAAAAGATATTTATGTTATTAATAGTTGATAATCTAGTAAGTAATTTTATCAGTTTTATTTGAATTGGCAATACTCATTTCTATAGGTAATTTTTATTCTAACTAATATAAGCAATCTATTTGGTAATGGTACATAATTATTTTTGTAAAATTTCAGTATTTTGGTATAGTTAGTAATCAGTTACGAAACTATTTTAGTTATCAATTTGTTTTAACTTAAATAGATTATTTTTATAGACTATTTACAGTATTTATTAAACCATTAACAACTATTGCGATCCTGCAATAATGAAAAACAATAATTTGACTTACTTCGAATATGCGATTTGATCTAGCAATATTCCCCATCAATTTCGAGTGTACGATGCATTTTCTAGATTTCGCTGTTCCGTCTCTTCTTTTCGAGTCTGACCAATTATTAAAAATTTTCTGAAATTTCGAATATTGCTGCAAATAAGTTATTATTTTTCATTGAGATATTTATTGTCTCGCATTTTCAACGGTTTCCATACTTACATTATTAGTTACTCTTAAATCTAATTCTTACCACCGTGTCAGGGTAAAGCTGGCTATTTTCTAATTGCATAGGTTGTTGCTGGCTGTTTACAAATTTTTGGGCCATTTTCTTCTCCAAGCTAATTTTAAAATCTTCGCGAATACTAAATATATCGATATGGAATTGCTGTTCGCAAGTAGATTTGCGACATTCGTAATACAATAAGAGCAGGCGTTGATTGGAAGAACAGAGAAGAAATATACTAGTAGTAGTTTCATGGTGCTCTTGTTCAAAGAGGTGTTCCCAGGCCATTAGCTCGTAGTCATATGACCAGATTGCGCCTTTGTTCGTGTAATCAGCAATATAGAATAACACTCTGTCTTTGATCAAACACGGTGTTGACCACGGTGTTGATGCTGGAAACTTGACGCTCGAAGGTATAGTGATTTCTCGCATTATATTTCGTCTGTCGAAGTACACGACCACTTCGTTGTGCGTTCCACATGCGTGCTGTTGGAAATGAATTGCACTATTTACTATGTACGGGTCAAACCACAGTCCTTCGAGTGATCCGTTGTTCATCAATACTTCTGAGTCGATTTGTCCGTCATCGTCGATGTACGCTTTGGCAACATCATAAAAAGTCATCTCATGCCCTTGATCAGCTGTGTTCCACCAGTACATGACGCAGTAAATGTCACCGTTTTCATCCTTTCCCAAGAAAGAGTCAGTATCATATTCTTTGTCAGTCGATTTAATAACGTGCTCATTGCTAATCGGAGCAAATTCGTCATCACAATCTTGCTCCAGTGCAACTAACTTGTAATATTTGCCTTTCTGAAGTTGGTCTTCTAGAATAAATGCAAGAAGAAATAATTCAGGAGTCGGACGCTCGATATTCAATAACCCTAACCAGTAGTGCTGGAAAGTTAGAGATAAATCCTTTTTTCTGTCGATTTCAATCTTGAAAGGTTTCTTTTTCATTTCAAACATAGTTTCTCCATTTTTCAAATTTATGCTCACGAATATATCTCGTTTTTGATCGAAGAATATAGCGCTTGTGTGATTGTTTGATAGCATAGCTATTTGATCGACATTGAGAAAGCCAGCAATATCAGTTATCGATGGGATCTGGAGAAAGAAGTACTGTACTACTATTGCTAAGAATACGGTATGTTACATTTGGATATCAACAATCGACAAAGACCGCAAACTTACTCGTTCGATGGCTTCTTTGCGCTCCAGCGCGGTAACCGGGATCTGAACAGCACCGGGTGGTACACCACCATCAACGCCGCCGTCTCCGAGCAGCAGACTATCGCGTAACGCATGATCTGCACTGTTTGATAGAGCGATAAACTCCTCTTGACGCTCCTGAACGATATTCACGATGGTGGCGAGGGTCTGCTGGATTCAAACAATTGCTTACCGAGTACAATTCGTCTTCGGGCTGCGACACATCAAGCAGAACAGGACCCCAGTTACATTTCTTGCGAATAGTTAGCTTCGGAAAAAATCTAACGAGCACACCCATTTGTGGCCAAGGAAAATTTACCGAGTTCATTCTCCTCCAAATTTCTTCAACAGGCTGACGAACCTAAATTATACTTTGTAGAGTTATATTTTCAATTTTTATGTTCTTCATGATCAAAATATCGGCAGGAATTGTTATGGTTGTCATTGTTATGGAGAAATCAACAGCTTCATTCTTACTGTAGTTCAATCCGGAGGGCATGCAGAGTTTCGGCCGACTTGAAGCATGCGAAATCGGTGGAAAAATCCAAAAGCGGAAGTATTGAGAAAAATTGAAATTTACAACAGTTTTTTCGAGAAGAAACGTGAGCAACTATTTTAAAAATTTACACATTTCAATCAATGATGAACGCTAAACACTCATAATTCCAGTGCAAGACATGCAAACAACCATGAATCAGAGACATTGGATCGATAAGTAATCGTTCTGAGGCGATACTGCGCTAAAGCACTACAGAAGTGCATTATGAAGCACAGCGATGAGTATCGCTGCGTAATTTAACTTTGCGCAAGACTACGTTGCCGTACCATTGACACTTGAGACATAGATATAAAAGAGCAACGCGTTGCTTGCGTTGTTGACATTGAAATGCGTTCAAGATTCAAAGATTCGATGTTGACATCTCAAACTAGCTGTATGAGTGTTGCTGGTGGTTCTCGCGCAGCGTTCAAGATTCAGAGTCTCTGCAGATCTATCGCAGATATAGCTAAGGGGTATGGTTGTAAATTACCCCAGGCACCCACATAATTGTTACCGAATAAGATTGGAGGCGATTTGAAAAAATATTTGGAGATTGGTAACCTTTAAAAAAACGCCAAAGCTTTTGCCAGCGACGCACAAAAAATTTTTCGGATAAAATTCCTCGAAAGTCCCATCCCGAAAAAACGAGTTAGTTGCATTTATTGGAAGCTTGGGATATACACCGCACAAGCACAGGTTTTCAACAAAGTAATAAGCTCAAGCACGGTTTAATTACTTACTCACAATAGGTTGTTCACATGAATAACTAGACCAACATTATGAAGAACGAACGAGTGTGACATTCTTGAACCAAATAAATACGTCTTAAAGCATTCCAGTAAATAAACAAAGGCAACTGTGTTACGCGCGTCAGCTAATACAGCACAATCAGAGAACAGAGCGATGCATCAAACGTTAAATTAGTTCACAAAATTATTGATTGCTTTCATGGAGAAAAGCTGAACAGATTGCAGCTGAAAAGAATGAAATATTAAACACAAATAATATATTGGCACGAAACGCCTGAGAATGGAGCATATTGCCACTCTTCAGACCTGAGAGATCGCGAGGGGGGATCGTGTAATCTCTCCCTGAAGGGTGTGCAAATGCGGCAAAAGAAAAATGTTCGCGATATAGTGGCGATTTTTGAATTTTTTTTCAAAGGTTGCCGGAGGCGGAGTGGGGGTTGTATGACCCCATAAATGTTTTTATAACCCACCCCCAGGAGCAGGACGAGCCCAGGTCCGACGCCCACGCATGATCGAAAATGAGATCTATGGATATAATGAGGCTCGAACACCTGGGACCTATTTCATTAAAGGGCAGCCGGTGAGATCTGTGCTCAGTTGAGTCTCATATCTCAGCCATATCTGATCTAAAGCATGAAACGCAGTCAACTAAGCGCTGACCTCAGCGGCTGCCCTTTAGTGAAATAGGCCCTGGACTGGACCTGATTCAGGGTGCTGGGAGCTACTCGCAGACCACCCGTAGCCGTTGGTCGAGTCGTGGAAACTTCATTCGCCTTTGTCAGCTTGAGTCTCAACGTCGCGCAGGAGATGAACATCAAGAAGTGATCGCGAAAGTCATGTTTCAGAAAGATATAAACAAACAGATTAATAGCGGAGTTGCAGCAGAAGAACACGTACACATATGCCACCAGTATGTTGGTAGTCGCAAAAAATTTGTTGT
>JAQGAX010000814.1:0-13770 GCA_034698105.1 Plectus exinocaudatus
TCCAATCGAGCTGAGCTTGGCAAATTTAAACACAGTATTTTTATCTCTACAAAGCCATATAGATTTCGCAGAAATCTGTGTTTCACCCCGGAAAAAGTAGGGTGGTTTTCCGGCGGATTCCCTCATATAAGCTCAGCTGCCAATAAACAGAATGTGCCTCTTGACAATCCGTGACTGAGCGTTGTAAGTAGTTTCCGCTTGATCGGTCTTTTCAGTAAGCTTTTTTAACCTATCGCTTTAAATAGAGTCGCAAAAAAATTAACGATTATGAGCGAACTTATGAAAATTCTGTATGCGCAACTGTCAAACCATTGGCAGACATTGTAAATATTATGCTCCTTTTATATGATAGAATAAGGTCCCTGACCATCAATTGTGATTTGAATTCTAACGCGTCTGGCGAGAAGACGATCAAACGAACAAAGAGTCATAAGAAAAGGTTTACTGTCGATCTCCTTTATAATTATTGACAGTGTTGACGTTTCGATCTCTCGATTGCAGGCGCGCCGCTGCTGTTGTACATCCAGAACATGTCGCAGCAGGTGATGGTGCTGTTCTCGAATGCGACGATCGACCTGCTGCTGGCCGATGGCTGCAAGCTGATCGCCGTGGCGCTTGAACGACTCGGCCTCACCATTGTCGACTCGCCCCGGCCCGGCGCGCACGTCCAGCCCTCGTCCGCCTATCTCATCCAGTCACCAGATTCACCGGTACGTCACTTTTATCGTCATAACAGTAGTGTTCCTTACCGAAATATGACCAGTGAATATCGTACTGGAGAGTGTTGCGCAAAAATTCAATAATAGTATGACCCGGGTCAAGTTTCGTGTGGATATGCAAATTACTGATATTCTCGCAACACATCGGTATCTACCGGTCACGTTTTGGTGTGGAAGACTATAAAGGCGCCGCGCACTCAGGTGGCTTGTGGTTAGGAGGACACGCCCCCAAAATCGACGTGCGACGTAAATGCAAAAAATTCAATATCTTTTGGTGACGGGGCTGGTAAGTAGCGATTTGAAAAGCAATAAAATGCATATGATTATATATTATCATGCACATGGGTACGCTTCTTGGGGGATAAATCTCAAAAATAATTTCCATTCGAAGGGTTATAGCCCAGCGGACGAAAAATGTAATAATATTAAATTTCAATTTCAAAAAAATTTCCAAATATCTTATTTTTACTCCGAAATATTTTATCGCTCTGGGTATCGCGCTATCTGGTAGCAGACCTGGGCACGTCCGAAAGTCTGGGGGGTCGCAAAAAAATTTCTGGGGCTTGGCGACCATCATCGTACTAAAAACCAAATTTTGCTGGGGGTCGCGGAGAAATCCGGGGCAGGTCGCGCAACCCCCACTGCCCAGATTTGTCTGGGAGTATACTACCTTCCGCATACGCCTGAACTCGTGTATGATAATATCGCTCAATACTAAAGCGTCCCTTGGACCTAATTCTGGACATGGATATTGGCACGGTGCCCAAGTTGCACTTCTCAACCAAGCCAATCGATCAGCCACCGACGGCCAACTTCCTGCCTGTGTTGGTCAACCCGACGCATTTCCCACACTTTAATGAGACGATCTACTTTGATCACTTGTCGTCCGAGAAAAGCGGTCGGGTCGTCCTCTTCGTTCCCATCTGTGGCAGCACAATGGACATCGCTCAAAGGTTGGGTTGCGCGAGTTTGCGGTGATTTTTTACGTGACGGCTCAGAAAGAACTTGACGCCGTACATATACCAGTTACCAGGATTTTGAAGTAGGGAGGGGGATTTGCAAAAAAAATTCGAAATTTCAAAGTAGTTATAAAAGTCTTATTATGCAAATTTTTGACACGATTTTAATGTGTGGCTTAGCGTTAAATTTTCTCACGTTTTACGTCGATTTTCGGGAGGGGGTCACAAGTTCCACTCGCTTTGGTCCGGTTTAGAAGAGATAGCCCCTAGTACACCAACTTACGGTTCAGGATTTACGTTTTGGAAGAAGGGGCGTTTAAGAAGCAGTATTGCAGTAGTTGAGCACTTCTATTCGAGTTAGTATTAATAGTTTAAAAGTTTCATTTTGGTTATACTATAATTAGTGGTTTTAAAAATTTTCACCTCAGTTAATATACTACAAAATTTATTTCTATTTCTATTTTTAGTTGCTAGTAAATTTAATTTTAAGATATTTTGAGGCAGAGTAATGATATGAACTTTTCCTCATAACTATAGGATCTCAGATACGACACGTACGCAGTAGTGAGTTCTGTAATTTATTTGTTTAAATTGAAATTGTCAGAGTTATTCTGCAAAATATTACTTGAGATTATATTA
Organism: Plectus exinocaudatus; assembly: GCA_034698105.1. Taxonomy (NCBI): domain Eukaryota; kingdom Metazoa; phylum Nematoda; class Chromadorea; order Plectida; family Plectidae; genus Plectus; species Plectus exinocaudatus. The sequence goes on from JAQGAX010000814.1 coordinate 2,318, forward strand.
TCATATTGTTTCTTTTGTGACACACATGGTTGATCGTCAACATTGATTTTGCTCTTTCAGTTTGGCAGTCGGCATGCCAAATGATGATGCAGTCGTTGTCATTGCCAGATATCAAACGAAAGGCAAAGGTGAGGAAAGATTATACTCATCATCATACCTGTATCCAAGGGGGGTCGGACCCCCCCCCCCCGAGAAGGTCCAGACCCCCTTGTGCCAATGTGTCGTTTAATGGTTCGATTCAAATATACTGCAATTTTTTAAGCTGGGTTTATACTTTACAGTGCGGTGCGGATGCGGTCCACTGAAACAGCGTAACATTAATTTTTTCGTCTGCCACACAAAACATACAACCACACCGCACCACGAAGTATAAACCCGGCTTTATATTATTTACTAGTTTAATCATTAAAAAGTATGCAAAATGTTTTTTATTAATTTAATATTTTTTCAAACGTCCTAAAAGCCTTTTTTGTTAGTTACTTAAAGTTGCAATAAAAATTTTCTATTAAATGAATCATTAGTTAATACTTTTTCAAATTAAAAATACTTTTGCGGCTGCTTAGTCACATTAAAACCATTATTGTTGGGTGCTAACTTGAGTCCTTTCAGGTCGCGATGGGAATCAGTGGCTGAGTCCGGCTGGTTGCGCAATGTTCTCATTTAACCTGCGTATTAGTCTGCACTCAAAGCTCGGTCAGGCAGCCGGCTTCATTCCACACTTGCTCGCCATGTCTGTTGTTGATGGCATCTGCTCGATGCCTGAGATGAAGGTTTGTTTTTTGCATATAGTGAAATGCTGCTCCAAATGGTGGGAATACGCGAAATGGGAATAATTCAATTGACAAAGTATACTACATGTTCTTACACAGAAACAACTCATTTTGGGACAAGCATGGTTTTTTGAGAAACTCATAATTAGGACAACGTTTACTGTCCCTTGGCGTTTCCATTTCAGAAGTTTTCACTGTACTTGTAGAATAGACTGTACGTGCATCAATGAAATAGGGCAGTTTTTCAAATTGCTTGTTTCCTTTTTCAGGGATTTCCGCTGAAATTGAAATGGCCAAACGACATCTATTACAATCGTTCACACAAAATGGGTGGTATCCTGGTCTACTCATCAGTTTTTGGGTCGGATATTGTCTGCACTTTGGGTAAAAGTTGCATGAACTTGCCAGTTGCCTGGCATTATTAATTAACCTTCTTTTGTTGTCTAATATCAGAAGATTCTATAATGAAACGTGAGGGTGTTAGTCAAAACTGGCCTCATAAAAATACTATCCTTCTACAATATAAAAATCAAATATGTCCTGAAGCTGGCAGATAAGGGCTTGAAAATGTCATAAACATCTTTAATAGTTAACTGCAACACTATCTTATCAATGATTTATCACTCATTTTGCACCCCTTCCCACTGTTTGTGTATCAGGTGTCGGAAGTGGCGGGTAGAGTTTTATTTTTTTCCTAAAATTTGAGGGGTTCAGGGTCTTTCCGCCAAAATTCAATTTTTGTACTACAACTTGAATTTACGCCAATTTCTCTTGCTTGATTTTTAAAATTTCATACCGGTTTCCTGGGGACCTGATTTTTTCGTGGACTGGAGGGAACTAGGGAACTCTTAGAGTTTCTCCAGGTACATCTATGCTTCCCAAGTTCTTCACAAAGGCAATATATCTATATTTTAATCAGTTATGCATTTATATTTGCCCAGGAATTTAGAGATGTGGGATGTATGCATTGGTACAGTGGAAATCGTTTTAGCAGTATCGCTTACGAATATAAATGACTTAAGCAAGTCAAGATTCGTTGGTCCAAGAGGAAAACCACGCTAAGGAAATCGTTTATAGTTGCCAATGAATCGGCAGATATGTTATCGAGAAATGAGCTAATTATAACCAGTTCACGTGACACTAACTAACTGTTGTTGTAAGGTAATGCGCACAAACTCAGTTTACTGAATCAGCGCTGCTTCTACGGAAATAAATGACCATTGATCAATTTTTTGCGTCCTGTTTGAAAGAATCCTCCAATAGTCATAGAGTAGAGATTTTTTGCAGCGATATTATCTTTACCAACAATCATTTTTAATTTCCAAGATTGCCCAGTCCCCCATTTACCAGTATAAACGATTTCAATTGTATGTCATTGCATTGATTCATTTCAGGATGCGGTGTGAACGTTTCGAACAGCAATCCAACAGTATGTTTGAATGACATGCTGCCCGAGAACTGTAGCATCAGTCTTAGCGTTGAGCAGGTTATTGCCACGACGCTGTCCACTTTTGAAAGTTAGCTTGCATTGACTTTCTGTTTCAGTTATATTACTTAGCTGCTTCTTCTCAGTGTGGTAACTAACCATCGTAATGTCATATCTAACAATTTTAATCTCATCTTTTATTGTAATGCAGTAATCCAGGCGTGTAGCTAGGGGAGGCGCAGAAGCATTTTCCCCGTTTTTTTTTGGAATTTTCAATGCTAGCCCCTCAGTTGCCCTCAGTTGCTCCGGTTTTCTAAGGTTGCCCCCAGTTCTCAAATTTGCTCCCCAATCACCTGATTCTAGCTACGGTACGCGCCTGCTGTAACCTATCTGTTGTATCATTGTGCGAGAGCCAAGAGAGTGAATATATCAAAATCACTAGGGGCTCAGATACAGTAACAATGGAGAACAATAGGCAAGATAGAGACAGACAGATAGATTGGCAATCACACAGCAGGCTGGAGATATGATATGATGTAGGTTCCAAATCCGAGGTGGGTACGATCCGGCAGTTGGAGAGGCTGCATGAGACCTGGATGATGGGAGAGGGTTGTATAAATCCCCATATCTCGACCTCCATAATACCCAGAGTCAATTTTTTGAGCACCCAATTTTTGGTGACATTTTTAAAAAGGTTGCCATTTATATGCGAATTTTTTTCAGAGCATATATCCCCGTGGGCGGTCGCGTGACACCCCCGCCAGGTGCTGGAGCGTTTCCAGGTCTGCCATGAGGCCATGTTGAAGGGGCCAGGGGTCTCACTATGGAGGCAGGCAAAGGCCCAAAGATATATATCACTGTTGTCATCTGCAATAACTGAGACCCTGATTGTTTGGTTTTTCTTTGGGGGGGGGGTTGAGGTACAGTCAAACTTATAAATGAATGAGACACCAATAATTGTGATGAACTCATAAGTGGGACATTTTTTGGCTGTCCTTCAGTGTCCCGCTCATTAATGACTTTATGTAATGCCCAAAAATCCTTGTGGATAAGTTTTGCTTCTAACGTTAAATGACGGTTTGTTTCTATAGAGACATGTGATCACAGTTGTGCACAGTTTTAAATTTTTTTCACATTTTTAATCAATTAAACCCAATTTTTAGCGCAGTTATTTTTAGCTATATTTTAATTTTCGAAAACCTAACATACATAGTAGACTGATCTGGATTTGTTGCTCTCCATAACAATTGCTTGTAATGCCATACTGCATTAACTATAATTTTACACTCATTGACTTCAAATTTTGAAAATAATTTGCTTGCAGGACTCGTCAAATTGTTTGAACAAGGTGGTTGCGATGCTATCCTTCCGATCTACTACAATTACTGGTTGCATACGTAAGTTATGCTACTTTATGATGGCGTGCGTGAATTCTGATGATGTATTTCGAATACTTCTTGAACACTTGAAGCTGACTTTATTTTTGCGAAATATTTCGTTTTAGAATTTGTTCTAAAAGTATGACATGTCTGAAGTGCTTAAACGATACTGCGTTGAAGTTTTAACTGTCTTCAACTATTCTTGTGATTTATTTTTCACTAGCATAACCCGAAACGCTGTTAATGCTAAATTAAATTAAAAGCGCAATGAATGCAAAATTTTACATGTTGATTTGATTTTTTACTTGATTGATTTTGAGGTCATACTGTTAGAATCTGTCTTACTATTAGAATAAACAGGATATAATCTGAATCTGAAATAGGGCTACTGTAGCCAAATTTCACACTGGCTTATGAGCACTTCAGCTTATGCATGGATTGCAGCAACTTCTCATTTTTAGTGATGAAGAGGTGCTGTTGGTCGACCGTGAGGAGAACGTACTGATTCAAGGACTGGACCAGCATGGCTACTTGGCGGTGCGTAGTCATAAAACTGGCGAAGTATTCAGCGTACATCCTGATGGTAACACTTTCGACATGATGAAGAACCTTATTCGAACCAAGATCAACTGATCGAGTCATTGATTATCAATGTTTTATGGATTTTTTAAATTTAATCTTTGACTGATTGACTGAAAGTTTACTCTGGAACGTAAAGTACCGATAAATCAGTGCATATATGAACGAAATACTCCATTACCTTATCTCGGTGACGGGTAAACAAACAGTTTTATTTCCGACATAATATCAAACTGAAATACATAAAAGAACTGATAAAACAGCAAATTCTTCGACATTCATAACTGGATTTGACTGATCCTAGAAAAAACATATGCAGTTCTAAGAGGACCGAAATTGATCTTTTTGCGCGCTCGGTGACGGGTAATCATAGCAGCAACCGATCTATTTTTCACTGCGCAACTTCCGTCGATGTTTTGGAAACAGCCGAATTTGCCAACGTCTTCTGCATAAACTGAGAAGGAGGCATGTTTTTTTTCCATGCTTCTTCTCTTTGTTTTCTTCGCTCTGACTCCATTACCTTATCTTTTTTTGACGACATACTAATGACGATCAGCTCGTAGATCGTAAGCACAGTCCCACCGAGCCAAAGACCGAGTGCGCCACCCATGTCGCCTGAAACGAATATAGTTTGCATTGCTGGACACTGATCGGCAACTCAAATAGTGGCCAATGGAATAACAATCATCGCGTTAGATTTAGAATCGAATGGGGGCACAGCACCCCAGAGGTCGGAAAGTTGAACAGAAAGTATAACCTTAGGGCGGATATATACCTTTCTGACTAAAAAGCCTGACTAACACAAACCATATAATATCGATTGTTATGTCTTGTGCAGTCAGACTTTTAGTCAGAGAGGTATGTATTGGCCCTTATACGGAATGCCAGACATGGACACGGGGGGATGCCCCAAGGGGTCCGAATCCCAAAATGAAAAAATGGTTGGGGATGGAAAGAGTTAAAACGTGTTCCTGACGTAGTAAAAAATTTTCGCCGCGAGGCGGCGAGCTAAAAAGGTTACTGTGGGTGGGATATCCCCAGACAGCAAAAATATCTTTCATATCCCCCAGCTGCCGAAGCTCGTCCATGTCTGCGGAGTGCGTGTCAAAAATGGTGTCAATGGAACAAATGACAAATGTAAAAAGTTATACACTTTCGTTGGTCGATTTTGAATTCTCTGGAGAGTAGAAAAGGCAAAAATTGAAAAACGAGTGTTAATTAGCATCGTCTGAGTATTCACACATTCGGGGCACGTCAGTATACATTTGATCCACCATGGGGGCAGCGTTGTGTGCGGCTCCGGCATGGTACCGGAGCTGGAGCCATTTTTGCGGCTCCGGAGTTGGCTCCACTTCGGAACCAAAATTGGAACCAGCTCCGGAGCCAAGCCTTTTTAAGAGCAAAAAACGGAGTAATAGTTGGCACTGGAGCCGGAGCTGGAGTGAGCCGGGGATCTCTGCCAGAGCAGCCGGAGCAAGCGAGGCCCAAAATCTCCCACAACACTGCATGGGAGGGAGTACGGGATTGTCTCGTAAATTTATTGCCTCGATATTTTTTACCTTGATATTTTATTTGGGTCTCGATATTTTGACCGGGAATCGACGTTTTTTATCAGCGGCGAAGCGAATGTCCGATACTTTTCATGGCGTCGGCGATGAGATCAAAATTGTCTGCATTGAGCAAAGCTTTATCGTTAATTTTGAAAAAGACTATTTCCAGTTCATCAGAATGTTCGTTTGGATCGCCGCTCACTGACCGAAACGAATTAACGTTAGAAATATGCTGTCTCAGCCTCGGTCTTAGCTTAAAAAGCAGCAGCACTGTGGTTGTGGATATGGTCCAACTGTAGAATATTATCTTTAGGGTTGTAACGGGGTCGGGGTAACCCCGATCCCCGTCCCCGACTTGCCAACCCCGACCCCGACTTTCCTGTGAATCCCGACCTCGACATTTTTGTCTTGCAACTTCACATTGTAATTTGTGGTAGACAATGTGATGGTAAAGCAGCCCAGCAGATAAGCATAAGAAAGAAGAACAATGCGGCCGCCTGTGGCAGTGACGATTGTCAGTCACTCATGTGTTTCATAGCGGCTACTTAGCAGCAGTCATTAGTCTAAACCCCGATCAACCCCGACTTTCCAATCCCGACCCCGTCCCCGACCCCGACTTTTTGAAAACCCCGACCCCGTTATAACCCTAATTATTTTCGTGGCCGGAACAGGCCACCGCTTTGCATTCCGTGACTTATTCTGTACGTCACGAAAGCGTTGCTTCCCCTAAGACCATTTTTTTGTTAATTTAGTTCCCTATGAGCACTTTAGGGGATTTCTAACCCCTTCAGCTGCGATCGAGTTGAAACCGAGTTTTGAGGATCCCCTCCTGGAACTTGTTTGAATGTCATAAAAGCAAGCTGAATTCCTACTGAATTTCAAATTTCAGCACTAAAATTTGAACAAACGAAAACTGTAACTTACCTTGCGTATTTGCTTTGGTTTATTTCGTAATTAGTGACGATTGATTTTCTATGTCACACGCACAAGTCAAAATAATACGTACGAACGGCAAGCAAGTGACGCAGGCAACGAGTGTAATAGTGCGGCTAGAAGAAGCGGTGTCAACCATTGCTGACTCCAAGCGCTACATTCTAGTTTAATTGCAATGCTTTTGGCGGATAGCGATTTGAAGATCGCTACTTTCTTACTGTTTATATAATAGCTCTCAAACTAGTTTAGAGTTGATAAGAAGAGTGCGTTTGCCGATCCCCTTCGATAATAAAATTATTTGCATGTGACAGCTCAGTTACCAAGCATTCGCCTTGGAAGCAACGACACATAAAGAAGTGAAATGATAAATCCCAGCGAGGATATAGGGCAAGAAATCCAACTATCAGATGACCATTATTTTAAAGAAACAGCACAATCGATCCTTTCGCGATTGTCCGATGAAGAAATGGCGAATATAATGGCGCCCATCAACACCGGTTTGCTCGATGGATACACTGTATTGCACATAAATGTAAATGGAGAAGAGTTGGCAATAACGATGAAAGAATTCCTCGAGATCATTGAAACTGGGCGCAGAGCGGAAAGCAATGCGAACAGCAATGCCGGTTACGCAAAAATTTCAAATTTTTCGCTTCGTACTGTTGCTTTGGCATTTGTAATTCTTCTGATTATTATGATTGTGATTTTTGTTGCAATCGTATTTTTATTGATTTTGAAGACAAATCAAAGCGAACGAAATCAATATACGGTTTACGACAACTTTTCGCTTGCGCTGTCCTATCGAAGTTCTGGATTTCTGAACATATCGTATATTTCTAATAGTACTTCTCTCTCATTGTAAGACCCTCTTAATGGTTAGATACCTTTAAAAATCCCTAGTAGCACATGTGTAATGGGTGTCCGAGGCCAGGGTCTGAACCGGTCGACGGGAGGGGTAGCTGGTATCGTGTCTTCTTGTCGGGATTTGGGCGCAAATTTCAATTTTTCGCCACTACATGGCGACCGACTGGGGGAAGGCCCGCCTAGGGGATTTGGCGCCAGGCCAGGGGGGAGTGTCCCTCCAGACCCCCGGTTACATATATGCTCAGTAGGAGAGGAGTGGGAATTTATAGATTAATAAACATCGTGCCCGATTTTTCCGAAATAGAGACCACCTAATAAGAGGGACCCCTTCTTATTTGGATTAATTTTCCGACTAAGACGGGATCCCCGCTTATTTAGAACTCGATATTTGCCAAGAAACTGGCATCTGTGTTTGGCCTTTACTTTATTTTCGTTGTAAAATAAACCTTTTACGTTCATAATTTGGTCAAATTAAAGGCAAAACCACTACAGGACGTTCATTTTCATGCCTTTTTAAAGGATTATAATGGATACTGATAGGAAATGCAAAATGACGACGTTATTTCTGCACGCTACATATGCCTTTCGTAAAGTCATTTTTCGAATAAGAAGGGCCCTCTCTGTTTCGAAAAACCCGGTAACTATATGATCGAAAAAATACGTCTCTCTAACAGGACGATCCTCTCTAATAGTGGTTCTCTCGAAAAGCTAGTCGAAAAACCGGTCGTACTATTAGAAGATATTCCGCAGTAACAGTTATTCATCATTTTCTCATTTTTCTGATTCCTTGCATAATATAATAGTGGGCGCTTTTTGCGACAAGACCAGAGTGTATGTTTTTGCATTTAATGAAACTTTTACGACAACTAATCAAATCTTTCCGTCAAAATTATATTCTTTGTTATGCTCTGACGACTGTATTGTTTTGTCGTATAACACGACTAGCTTTTGCTGTCAATACTTAAATAATTCGAATCCCAATATCAACTACCGGTATATTAGCTGCACTGGGCCAAGCGACGCTGGTATAATGGTGCCATCACATCCAGTTAGAATTGATGGCGATATAAAAATAGTGGATTGGATATACACCAATCGATCTACGCTTGTTTATTTGGTTTTAAATGGCAACAATTTAACGCTCGTCCTTCACCCTGATCGTCTGATATCTGTTCCTATTTTTGGAAAACTTCCATTCGTTGAGGATGGATACCATGTCGGAGTCAACGTTGATTTGTCGTATCCAACAAAATTTTATCAACCTGACCTGACATTTGCTCTTTCCCTTCGTTGTCTCAGAAAATCGGAGCTCCCAGCTTATTTTGCTTGTTCTTATCAACTGGATATGAGAGAAGAACGCGTGCTTGCAAGTTTTTGCACGGAACTGGACGGCTTATACGATATTGTTACTTCTATCCATACATGTAACAGGTAACGAAAGTTGGGGGTTCAGGAAAAAATTGCGTAATCAGGGTCAAATTACCGTAATCAGGCAACAAAAAATTTTCGGTTGATTTCCAGGGGGTTCAGGTTTTTATCGCGGGTTGGGGGAGTAAGGTACCCCCAAGGTATCCCCAGTTACATGTATGCTTCTATCCTCAATGCAAATCCAACTGTAATTGCTTTTCCTGCAACTATTTTTGGTGTGAAAAAACTTTGGCTCGTTTGGGTTCAAACAGGCAATAAAGTACTAATCCTTGCGTACAGCTTAAATGGAAAGCATATTGATCATGACTATGAGGTCAATGAAAATTTATACTTCACTAGCATTATTGGCGGAAGAACAATGTATCTTTATTTTTACAACAATGGAACTTTTGATTCCTTTGATTTCATTGGGAAAATTTGCAAAAAATCGGAATGCTTTGATTTGATGTTCGATTTTTCAACATTTTATTACCCTTCAGGGTGAACCAAAGGTTCTCGCACACACTATTTTATGCATAACTTAGAAACTGAAAACCAAAACGCTTCAAATTTTAAACATATAACAGATGGTTTTGTTTGAACCTGCAAAGATAATTGAACGGTTCCTTCTCTCAGCAATGACGCGATTTAGATCATTGGGACTGAGGCGACCTAAAGCCGCTTCTTTTGGTCTCGCATTCTGCTTAATTACTTCTATAACTTCTAAAAAGGACAGTTACTTACGCTTTTAAATATGATCGTCTCCTTGTATTACCCGGAGTTGAATTCATGTAGCCACTGATTCAGCTTATCAACTTTACGCAAGTGTTGTCAAATCGAGGTTCTGGACATCTGAACATACTGTACGTACTCTCTCTCTCTCTCACAGTACGTCCCTCTTAAATAGTTAGAGCCCATTAAGAGTCCCTCGTTGAGTGGAAGTGGAAATTTACTGAATAATAAACTACCATAACAAAGTGAAAGAAAAATAATGCGAATCTCTCTAATAGAATGATCACCTCTAATAGTGGTACCCTCTAGAAGCTAATCGAAAAAACATAGAGTGCGACCAATATAGATCGTACTATTGGAAGAAAAACAGTAATTAACGATCTTTTGCGCATTCTTATTTTACTGATTCCCTAAATAGTAGAATATTGAATGTTTTTTGTCCATCGATATATTTGATTCGATAAAAAAAATTGGTTCTGATAGTATAGTTTTCGCTGTAATAAACAGTTGCTTCCGTGATATAAAGTGAGATATAAAGATAAATGAAAAGTTTTATACAAAAAGAATTTTCGCGCACTCCTGGGAGACGTCTGTAAAACAAATGTACAGACTGTATTGAGCAATTATCATGCTACTGTCGTTTTTAACTGTTACGAAAATTGATTCATTATTTGCGATCGCTTTTCCTGCCCATAACTGATTTTCCATCTGAAGGTCATGGCTAGTGCTAATGTCAATATTTCCAAGATGCATTCCGTTTGCGTCAAACATATAACATGAAAAATGTCCAAGAGATGTAGTCGCGTATTGCTGGCATACTAACCATATTTTTCTTTCTCCAAATCTTCGATCATAATACTTCCCGCGCAAAAAAGGCGTTAGTGTGAGATCTGGTTCGTTTGCCAGTATTGATGAACGTAACAACGCATATAGGTCATTCATCAATATGCACTCGCTTTCTTTTACGGTGGTTTCAGAACTGTTCAAGAAATAGGTGCATACAAACAAGCTCTTATTTTCGTGATCACCGACAAGTGCATCTGCGGATGAATCTGAGTCGCAAACTACAACTGCGGGAATCAATGAAATACAGTCCTTTAATTTGAGAGGGCATAGTAAAGTAAAAAAATGCGTTCCAAAAAGCGAAAACTTGCCAATACGCCCAAGAAGCATATCAGACGGAAATTCGTCAATTTGTCTCCAAATGTACCATATTGTTCGTTCATTAATTTTAAAAACTTCAATCACAAATGACAAAGGTTCATTTAGAAAATCGAAGACGACGACGGTGTTTCCAGAGGAATTGTTAAGGAGGAATACTGCGGATGGTAGTGACTGTACTGACTTATCAAAGGCAGGAAATTGACACCAACAAAACATGACTTCATCGTTGATATTCATGGCAATCAAATCGCATTGATTTATGAAGTAGTTTTCTGTTTCCGTTTTATTGACTGCAAATGTTTTATTCATATCAATCAATTCAATTCAAATCGAATGTCTATTATTCAAATCAGAGATGGGCATCTTAGATCGGTTGGCCGGTGAAAGTCCGGTGGATTGGCTCGGATGTATGCCAGCCAAAAAGTTTCGTAATCGGTTTATCCGTTTTTCCCTTGGCTCGCGGACAGCATGGAAAAGCGAAACTTTAATAAAGCGTATTCCAAAAGTAACTTCAACACTTCGAGTCGCATTTTATATATTGAAATACAGGGTGTCCCACGATTAACTTAGAAAATCATTTGCTTATATCTTTGCTCAAATGCAACCAAATGAAGTGCGGTTTCTTTCTAGTTAAAGAGAACATTTTGGA
>JAQGAX010000815.1:0-13769 GCA_034698105.1 Plectus exinocaudatus
GCTTCTATGCGAACTGGGGGGTGGGACAGACGGACCGGCCAGTTATATAATGCCGGCGCTTCGCGCCGGCAAAAATACGATGTTCTGGTGAGGCGGGTGGAATATTGGCCTTTGGTCAGCCTAGTCCGACAAATGAAATGGACAAAGAGAACATGGTGTCATTCAATAAAAGTTACAAAGTTACAGATTCACATGGCGCTGGATCCGCGATCTGTTTTGACCCGCAGCCTACAGCCGTTTTGTTGCCGCAAAAGTGGTCTCGAACATATGCACTTGCTCCCTTACTAGCCCTCTTTTCACACATCGCTGCAAGCACATTGCCCCACACTTAGCTCATCATGATGCATCATTGCTGCACTAACAAAAACGACGATCAGAATGCAATGTCATGAGTGCAGTGTTTAGTCGAATTTGCTCCTTTGCTCAATATCATGCAACACAAATTCAATTGTCTTAAAGTTATTGCAGATACGATGAGCGTTTCAAAGTTAATTCATAGTTATGTTGTTGGAGGTGGTACGAACGAGAATTGAAAATCAAAATGGAAAGTTTCATCAGAGCTATTACTAATAGTTTTGAACCCAAATGTTACTGTATCTGCACCATCGACGGCAGCGTTCAGTCGTCTGTTCAGAATATCCAGTTTCACCTTTTCAGTGTAGTCGCCAAATAACCTAAAAAACGACAGTGGTCATCCCGCACTAAGCAAATGACCGATTACGTGACGGTATTTCCAGTGCTCGTTTGAATAGATAGAATCGCATCGTCAGCTGTATTGAAAAACGACGCTGTGACATTGAGAGTCTTTCCTGGTGGCGCTTTCATGTTCCACACACAATCCAGGTTTGGTCCATATGTACCAGTGATTGCTCCGTTGTACCCGGGAGACCAAAATGGACCCACTTCGTTGACCGTCAACCCGCCATTTCGTAGCGGTACGCATCCAACTGAAAAATGATTATCAGAGGAATTGTTTTGTGATTCTTTTGAAAGGGTAACCTTGATTGCAACTGTCGGGGTCAAGATTTCCTGGGCATTGACATTTGGCAATGTTGCCTGGGGAGACACATATGCCGCCATACCCCAGCGATCCAGTGCAATTTTTCTGCTCACATGGATTTGGAGGAGTTGGCCATAGCGTTTGTGTGGTTGCTTTGGGTGTGGTAGTTGTCGCTTGCAGTTCTGTGGTTGTTTTGGGTGTGGTAGTGGTGGCTACCGGTTGGGTGGTTGCTTTGGGTATGGTAGTGCTCGACTTAATGGCAGTGATGGTGCTTGTGGCAGTTGTGGGGTTAGTTGTGGTTAAAAAAGGAGCGCTGGAAGTAGTTGAAGTTGTGGTTGTTGAACTGGTTACTGTTGTTGTGTTAGGATTTGTAGTTTCCGTACGCGGTGTTGTCATTTCTTGAGAAGTAGCTGATTGTGAACTCTGAGACATCTGCCTTCGTTTGCAGACAGATTCCAAGACCCCATTGCACCAATAATAGTACCATTCATCGATAAAATCTGACTGCACGGTACAGAATACACCTTCACCTTGGGGTTCAGCTGAAGATGTCATAAAAGCATTGCGATACAAATGCAGCAAAAAGAATTACTAAGCAATTAAAAGTAAACAGCAAACGGAGAATAAAAGCTTCCTTGTGTAAACCGTTTCTAATTTTTGCACTGCTGTATGTGATCTCACACAGACAATGGTTGATTAAATGAAAATTAAGGAACCGAAATTGAGGATGAGGTGTTTCTTGCTGGTAAATTCAAGTTTTGCATGGAAATATAAACATCTGTTTTTCAGGTAACTGTTTTCAATCTTCGGCCGACATTCAGGGGTTTCCAAAACTCCGTCGTCTTCTATAAAATTTAGACCCCATCTCCACATCCAATCCCATATTCTGTTCAGTTAGCTTTCAGAATCAGCAGCATTGAAATTATGAGACCGCAAACGACCAAAACTCACGGGCCGTCCTGTCCCAAGCGGAGAAATCATATTTTGAACCGTCCGTCCAAGAGAAATTTTTGGTATTCATAAATAACGCATTCATCCCAATCCAGACACCGTAGTCCCATCTGCCGCAGTCTTCGATAGATGGATTGCATTCGCCATCAGTGCATTTCTCTGCGGCGCAATTGTGGAGACCTGCAAACAAAAATATATACTTTCTCATGCAAATCGATTTGTGGTGAATACGACCGACACGGTCTAATCAAAATAGAATGGGCGCCACTTGCCATCTCACAGGCACTGACTCTATTCACTGCAAAGTGACTTTTACTTCTTCGACCCTCACAATTTTGTGATACATTTTGGACAATAACTTTTACTGTACTTATATCCCCATCTTACTTTTGACAAATTTGTTTTCTTCTTCGCTGTGAATACTGACTAGTTCGCCACCCCATTTGATGCATTCGTTTTTAGCCATTTGCCAGTTTAGCTTAACCTTCAAATGAATGTAGTCCATGTCGTTCCATTGAAAAGTAACATTGCTTGGCAGGTATCTGAAGCGTCTTCAAATTACATCTATACAAAACCATAGAATTTCTGAGTAAGGTAAACAACGAAAAACACATCGAGCCAGATTTTGTCAATTCCCAATGCCCTTTAAAATGAGTAAATATAAAACGAGATCCATGTCTTGCAAAAATTTACAGAATGTTAGCAAGAGGCTATGAACAAAAGTGAGAATGAAACGGGTGTCGAGGGGGACGACGACTAAAGCCAACGATTGACTTCGGAATGCGTCCGACATCAAGAAAATAACTTCTGACAAGAGATGACGAATTAATATTTGTGAAAAAAATTCTGAAACTAAGAGTCGATAGTTGAATTTGATAATGGACAGATAAGGTTGTGCAAAAAGCTACATTCATCAAAAAATACTCCCAGTCTCCGATTCGTGTTGTGTCTGAAATAGAATTGCCACTATAAGATAATTTATCGTACTAATCGAAGAAAAAAATTTATCGTATCGTATCGTACCGCATTAATCGTAGGATAATTTATTGTAACAACAACAACATGCGAACAGTTTCTAATGCCGAAACTTTTCGGCATTAGAAACTGTTCGCATTCTTACATTTGGGGAGGATACGAATGTGTTTTATTTGAATGATTATCCCGCACGACCAGTACCACAATGCCAGCCGCAACAAGGATATCGAGCGAAATCAGAATTCCAGTCAATATAAAACGCCGTTGCTGGAAGTATGAAATGATTCCAAAAATTGGCTCATAAATTTCAGAATACTGATGGTCAGGTACAGGATCACTACCGGGTTCTTGGCCAAGTAGCTCTGAGCCTGATGGTGAATAGTAGTAATTGTCATTGGATGTGGCCAGCAGATCGTCGTCATCATGCTTAGTTTCAGCATAGGATATTTCGGTGTAGTACTGCGATTGATTTTCGCTGGTCGAAGGGTAAGAAGTAAGAGAAAGAAAATCTTCAACGGAAATGGCGATCTGCCCACCATGTGAAGGGTCGATTAGGTAAAAGACGCTTTGGTGGTCGATTAACCCTTGTTTGATGGGAGCCAGAAGGGTTCGTCGAGCACTTTCCGGTATATTCGAAACGATTTCCTTGGCTCTATCTTTCGAGACGTACTTTACTTCACTTTCATCTTGAGGAAATAGGCCGATACTAATGTGCATATTTCCATAGCTGACGCTGACTGAAGGCGTAACTAAAGACATTATTGATCGAATAGTGAAAAGAATGGAATGCCAGTAGTCTAGTAGGTAGTGAGTGAGTAGATGGTAGATGAGTCAGTAGGACACTTGCATTGATGAGGACGCTCGCTAAGCCATGCGCTCATGCGACAACGATGCTCAAATCTAGTAATAAGTGCCTTATTTCGAAGATGCGACTCAATTTTCTGAACTGTCTGAAGTTAGCGCATCATCGTGGTTAGCTCGCGGGGGTGCTGGTAAACATATGGATAAGTAACATAACTGTAATTCGACTCTGTTGATTCTGCGGTCTGAGTACTCAGCGGTGTCGCGCGCCGCCGACGCGATAATATTTATTCAGCCCTGGATATCAGTGCTCACACTTGTGCATTTAAAATGTCAAACCATTGCAGTTTTTGATCCTTTGATTACTCACCATGTACGATCGTCTGCAGAAGATCAAGTACGCGTCATTTTTCCAATATGCATTTATTATGCTCGACTAATTGACTCATCGTGTTTCAGGAAAATACGCCCAGTGGAATGGGTACTGATGGTTATACTGACGATAATCCCACTAGTAGGTGGCCTTGTCGCTGCGTTCACCAACTCGACGAATCCGTACCGAGTAAGCGACTGTTTTTTGGTTGGACTTAATGAAAAATGATCGGAAACGCTGAGAATTTTGCTTGAGAGAGTTTAGGCCATAAAACCTCCGCAATTACCGTAACCCTGTTGTGGTATCCTCTTTCACCCGCAACGTGAGCTCGAAAGGGGGTGCATAGAGAACGAAAACGACCTTCAGAATCAGAATCGAAAACGACCCGGGGGGTCCGACCCCTGGCTGGGGGGGTGACCCCCCTGGAACCCCCCCCCCCCCGGTTACAGGTATGCTTTGAATTTTATTTTTAAATGCAAAAACTTGTGCGCTAAGCTCGCCTACTGCTCAGTAAATGATACACAATATCACTAGTCGCATTCGCGCTTGAGCCTTATCGTCGCGAGACCAAACTTCGAATTCTTCTTACTTACTGATCGAAAATCTCGACTATACATATTGTACGTATATTCAATTCATAGTTAAATATCTAACGATTCGCTGCTGCTGCAAAATACCAATACATAGAAAAGAAACACAGCAATGCACTAAATGCTGTGCGGAATCTGTGCCAAAAGATTAATAGATTCGTGTCAGCACTTGAATATATCTATGATAAGACTTGTTTATGCACAGGCAAATTAGCTGTTGATGTTGTCATGCGCAGTCAATCATCAGTCTCGTACAGAATGGCTATGAGTGGAGTATGGGAGTTATATAACTCCAGCCGCTAACTCTCTCTTTGGAGAACATTTTTACCAAGGGCATACTCCAGTGAATAACAAATTAAACTTACACTGAATTGCATTTATTATAGAAAAAGAGACGTCATAAACATCCCCTCAACCACCGACTCGCGGCCATACCTGACCCAGTAAGGTGGTATGGTCAAGACCGTCTCAAAGTTGAAATAGATGAAGCTATGGCCCGCCACTGGCCACCATAACAGCAAGTGGACCCGTGAGGTGCTGTTACTTACGCAGGCTTCGCTGATCGGCGCGACCGTTGTTGACGTAAAGAACTGCAGCACGTCACTACTGTTTTCTTGTATATAGTCGACGACGTTCGGTTCTGACTGTTGCCACTTTACTAAAGAATTCTGAAAATTAGATTCGAGCTAATCTATGGAACGAGAATGGAAGCGATTCATAACGTTGGTTAGTGACTTTGTTTACCTTACCTTGACAAATCCCTTCTGATCTTGATTTGTGCGTCTGTCCTGTAAGCAGATGGGTAGTTTCCTTCTCTGTCAGTAGTAAAACGATACGATATTCATTGCGAATGAGACATCTATTACTAAACAAAAGCATTATTGTCCCATGATGGTCTTCTATTAAGGTTTAAGGTGTTGAAGGAATAAATAATGTTCAGATACGTTGAATTCCCAATCATTGACCCTTACGACACCTTTAATTGATGCTCCTATTGTATACAGTTGAAAACGTCTTTGGCGAGAGTACTGTGACTGACAAGGACATCGCGAAAGCAGTCGAACACGTTGAAGATCTGAAGCACCAAAAATTCGGGCATGACGCCGCCGCTGAAAAGAAAATTGCCGATGCGTACAAGGAATTAAATTACAAGGAACGCGAGCTGTTCGTTGAGGACCTAGACCGTAACAGGGAACTGATCGAGGCGTTCGACAGATGCGCGAAAGTACAACGCAAGAAGCTGGCAATAGACTTCGCGGGCGCGGCTAAGGTCAAAGAAGCCACCGATAGGGCGCTGCAACTGCAATATGAAACGGTTTGTTTCTTTGTTTGCTTACGTAAACTTATTATCACTATGCCCTGGTCTAAATCATACAGAGCACGGGGGATGGGGATATCCCAGGCACCCCATAGCACGGCGAAAATATAGTTGGGGATGGAAAGAGTGAAAATGTGTTCCAGACGTAGTAAAAATTTTTCGCAGCAAAGCGGCGAGCTAAAAAATTGGTAGCTGGGGGATATCTCCCAGTCGGTAAACATTTCCTCCATATCCCCCAGCCGCCGAAGGTTGCTCATGTATGGTCCAGGTAACCTTCCGGTGTACTTCTGCTCCATTTGCAGTCTTGCGGTTGGTGGAAAATCACAACGTGCGGTGTCTGACATTTCTCGGCGTGTGACCCAGCTGGCGTTCTAATTGAAGCTAATTAGTACGACTGAAAACATAGATGTCAATTGCTTCCATTCGTCGCCACGCGGATTATGACGTCGCCGAACCGGAAAGATTATTTTGGCCAGGGTTTAACTGACAACCGTAGGAATGAATCAACTGAAACGAGGTAACGGGGGGGGGCGGATATGGCGAGGGAACGAAGTGACCATGCAGTATCCCGACAAGAAAATCAAGATTTAAATGGGACAAGAATGTGAATAATTTTAAAATAGCGACGTCATAGACGCCGACCCTTGTCGAAATCTCCCAGCGCACCCCCAAAACTCCTGAAGTGACCTCACCTTTCCGAGGTGGTAAATGACAACCGATCGGTTACCAACTCTGCGAATAGCAAGCAACCTTTTCATTTAGATTGCATTCGACTGCGACCACGTGATCATGGAGCAAAATATTGTGAGCGCGGTCGAGAAACAGTACGATCTGCAACACGATCAATTCAAAAAGGGCTTGGCCGCCGAGAAGAAGATCTTCAACGCCGCCGAATATTTGGAGGAGGAGTCGTACAAACAGAAAGTGGGGAGCCTGACGGCGAACAAGGAGCTTGCCCAGGCGGCCGCGAAGTTGGAAAAGGAGCGCCAGAAAAAAGTGGAGATGGATTTGGACGCAGATGCGAAGATCAGAGAGGCGGCCGAAAAGGTGGAACAACTGAAGAGGAAGCAGGTGCAGCAAAAGTGCCACGAAGCGGTGATTGTCAGTGGTAAGCTTATATCGAAGTTCAACATTCCTATCCAACGTTTTTTATTATTAATTTTGCATTGTAGCTGAAAGTGGAACTGATGGTGGTCATGTGGTTCACCTTACCAAGATCACCGAAATTCACTAAGACAGCCAAAATAGATTCTATTCAAAGTTTGGTTCATTCTCTATTTTGCTGAGTATTCAATGCTGTACTGATATTGCAATGCAACGAAAGCTTCTTGTGAAATGCAGCTGTATTCTCCAGCACAAACTTACCGCTTTTCTGTTTGCTTCGCTCTTCCCTTTCTTCGCTATTAATCATTTGAGTTGTACAGGTTTTGATGCTCCAACCTTCCATTTGAACTGATGCTTCTAATTCCTTAGCAGGATCTCGGTCTGCTTTGGTAAGGATTCGTTTCAGATTGTTGTCTATAATGAAATACAATAAATCGAGGCGCTTCCACAGTGCAAGAAAAAATAATTCGAAATACAAAAATTTTAGCGCATATGCTGTTCGAACTAGTGTAAAACAAAATCCTACAGCATACAACAGTATTCAGTAACGAATATTTTACGGCGCAACCTATGAAAGTACCTTAGGTAACTGTCGAGTAAAGTATCTCAGAGTTTTGCTACAACTGTAAGATTTCACACTGAAAACGAGTAGTGTAATGTTTGAAGTGGTGAGCGGAATACGTGCCAAAAATATTTATGGATTCGTGCCAACACTTGTCTCAACGTATCTTGATTATGACCGTGTTTACACCCAGAAAATTTAGCTGTTGATGTTGTCATTTGCAGTCCATCACCAGTTCATTCCAAAGATGGCAGCGGGATATGGGCGTCAAATACCTCCAAATTTTTAATGTGGGCAATAATACCCCAGGCGAAAAAATTAAACTTATACTGGACAGGATTCGCACTTTTTTTAGAAAAAGGTCATATGCCTCTCCTCGGCCTCCGACCCGTGGCCATATCTGATCCAGTCCGGCAGTATGGCCAGGACCGTCTCATTGTTAAAGCTGATGAAGCTGAAGCTTTGGGGCGCTAGGCAAACGTGTTAAGAAAATGGGCGCCACGGGATCGCCCTGCTAATAGAAAGGGGCCTCCTGCCATCTCAGACACCCTAGGAAAGCTTCGGGCGCTCTGAATTCATGAGGCGGCTCTGGTATGGCCCATCACTGAGCACCGTCAAAAGCAAGCAGACGCGTGTGGTAACATCACACTCGCAGTCTTCATCGATTGGCGCGACCGTTGTTGACATCAATGACCGCATCACGTCACCACTGTTTCCTCGTATATAATCGACGGTGTTCGTTTCAGATTGTTGTCTGCCTTACTGGAGAATTCTGAATATTTGATTTGAGCTTTTCTACCCCACCTCGAGAATGGAAGCGATTCATCACGTTAGTAAGTGAATTTGCTAATCATACCTTGATTAGCCCCCTCTGATTTTGATTTTTCCAGCAGTCCAATACACGGTAGACTAATTGCTTTCCATGTCACTGCACTAATAAAACGATTTGGTATTAAATTACGAAAGGGACATCTATTATTAAATAAAGCACCATTGTCCCGTGATGGTCTTCTATTAAGGTTTTTAAAATGTTTAAGGAAGAAATAAAGTGAAAATACATTGAATTCTAAAATTCACGACATTTAGGATTGATTGATACTAAATATCTATTACTTTCAGTTGAAAAGGTCTTTGGCGAGAGTACTGTGACTGACAAAGATATCGTGAAAGCAGCCGAACACGTGGAAGATCTGAAGCATAAAAAGTTCGAGCACGACGTAGCCGCTGAAAAGAAAATCGCCCACGCGGTCAAGGAAGTGCATGAGAAGGAACATGATCGGATCGTTAAAGATCTGGACCTTAACAAGGAGCGGGTCGAGGCGTTCGACAATTGCGCAAAGGAACAGCGCAAGAAGCAGGCAATGGACGCTGAGGGCGCAGTGAGGATCAGCAAAGCCACCGACAAGGCGCAACAACTGCAATATGAACAGGTTTGTTTGTTTGATTGTTTGTTTTATGTAAACTCATCATCACCAATAACCGTTGAAACGAATCCGCTGAAAGACATAAGGGCGGCGGATACGGCGACGGAAAGGAGAGACAATATACCAGACTTGTGCAAGGGTTTGAGCTTAGGTGTAAGGCCGGTTTCCTGGGGTATATCCCCAGCCGGGCTGCTATAGTAAAATAGTAAAAATGAATTTTCGCCCCATTTTGGTGACCTATATCAGAAATTTTCGAATATCATTGCAATTTTTTCATACCCCGCTCAAAAGTGCCGAGGGTACGAGAGTATGGTGGGAGTATGTACCCCCATGCACATGTTTGCCATTCACTAACCCACCCCTCGACGCTGACCCCGCCCGTGTCTAAATCTCCCAGCGCACCCCAAAACTCTCGAAGTGATCTCACCCTTTCTACTGTAGGTGACGAATGAGGACCGGTTAGTCCCCTTCTCTGCGAATAATTAGCAACCTTGTCGTATAGCCTGTGCTGGATAACACCCACGTCATCATCCAGAAAAATGTCGCCAGCGCGGTTGAGAAACAGTACGACGTGCAGCACGATCAATTCAAGAAGGACTTGGCCGCTGACAAGAAGATCCTCAACGCCACCGGAGATCTGGAGAAGGAGTCGTACAAACAGAAAGTGGGGAACCTGGAGGCGAACAAGGAGCTCGGCCATGCGGCCGCGAAGTTAGAAAAGGAGCGCCAGAAAAAAGTGGAGATGGATTTGGGCGCCGATGCGAAGATCCGAGAGGCGGCCGAAAAGGTGGAACAACTGAAGAGCAAGCAGGTGCAGCAAAAGTGCCACGAAGCGGTGATTGCCAATGGTAAGCTAATATCATAGTTCAACGTTTCTATCCAACGTTTTTTATTATTAATTTTGCATTGTAGCTGAAAGTGGAACTGATGGTGGCCATGTGGTTCACATCACCAAAATCACCGAAAGTCACTAAGGTACCCGTTGTGGATGCTATTCAAAAGTAAGGATGCACAGCACAGAATATACAATACTTTACTGCAATTATAATGCGGCGGTGCGAAAGCATTTTGTGACTACTCTATGCATTTGCTGTTTCTCATACTTCAGCCGCCGCCAAGTTTCTCTTCAGTCAAAACTTACTACTTTTCTGTTCACTTCACTGTCCCCTTCCTTTACTGCTAATCATTAGTGTAATATTGGCTTCATTCCTTCTGTCCATCTATCCTTCTATTCGTAGTGATGCTTTTAAATCCTGAGGAAGGTCTTGATCTGCGTTTGTCAAGATTGTCACATATCTTGCGATGATGTATTAAGAGAGAATAAATTCTTGAAAAATTTTCAGCACAATGCAAGTGAATAAGCAGAAATTACAACATTGAGTTGTCGCGCTTGCATACGCAAAATAAGATCTCAGTTAAAAAACGGAACAGTTGTGATCGGTGTCAAATTTCTAATAGGTATTGGTATTTGTGTCAATTAAAATTTTTTGATTGGTATTGGTAATTGGTATTTGTATCGCCAAATACCAATGGTATTGGTATTGATATTTGCAACCATGCAACCGGAGGGTCATATGCCAAGAGAATGGGGCACCCTACCGTCTGATGCGTCCTCCTAAAGCATCGGGCGCTCTGAACTCTTTAGGCGGCCCTGGATATTGCTCGTCCACGGGCCACCATAACAGGAAGCAGACGCTTGAAGTGGTGTCACTCACGCAGGCTTTATTGATTGGGGCGACAGTTGTTGACGTCAATAATCGTGGCACGTCACTACTGTTTTCTTGTGCTTGCATATAATCGACAACATTTGCCTCAAACAGTCGTCTGTCTTACTGGAGCATTCTGAACATTTGAGTGGAGCTTATCTACCCGACCTCAAGAATGGAAGCAATTCATCACGCCAGTCAGTGAATTTGTTTATCTTACCTAGTAATGCCACTTTAATCTTGATTTTTCCGTCAGTCCTATAATGATAGGGTCAGGCGCATAGCTGAGGGGGACGCGGGTGGTGCATTTCCACCACCCTGGTTTTTGGATTTGCCCCTGGTTTTCCATATCGATAAGGGTCCCCCTTTGAAAAGTTTCGACTTGCCCCCTGGATGTCGATTTTGCGCCCGCCCGCTTTTTGATTTCTGACTATGCGCCTGGATAGGGTAGTTCCTGGATAGGGCAGTTGCGCTGCCTCAAGAATACACGAAAAGAAATAACTATCTTGCAACGAACTCTCTTCCTTATTATGGACTAATAAGTTAAATTAACCTTTCGACCCTGGAAACTGTGCGGAGGAGCGCTCGTTGCCAGAAGTTATTTCCTTTCGCGGATGAATGCGGCACCGTTACTGTCAGTAAGAAAATGATACGATATTCTATTACAAAAGAGACGTATGTTACTTAATAAAAGCATGATTGCCTCATGGCGATCTTCTATTAAGGTGCTGAACGAACAAATAAAGTCGAAACGCATTGAATTTCTTTATCAATGACCCCCAAGACCCAGATAATTGACTGCTCCTAAATATCTATTATTTACAGTTGAAAAGGTCTTTGGCGAGAGTACTGTGACTGACAAAGACATCGTGAAAGCAGCCGAATACGTGGAAGATTTGAAGCATCAAAAGTTCGAGCACGACGTCGCTGCTGAAAAGAAAATCGCGCACGCAGCCAAGGAAGTAAACGACAAGGAACACGATCGGTTCGTTAAGGATCTTGACCTTAACAAGGAGCGGGTTGATGCATTGAACAAGTGCGCGAAAGAACAGCGGAAGAAGCAAGTAATTGACATTGCGGGAGCGGCGAAGATCAACGACGCCGCCGACAAGGTGGACCGACTGCACTATGAACAGGTTTGTTTATTTATTTGTTGACGTAAACATCATCATCACTAACTAGCAGCCGATGGAACGAATCAGCTAAAAAGAGATAAGGGTGGCGAATACGGAGAGGGAAAGGAGAAACCAATCAGTACCATACGTGAAAGTGGGGTAGTCTGGAGGTAGGCTGGTACCCCTAACCCGAGAAAAAAATCTGAACCCCCTGGAAATGGGCCAATAATTTGAAAACTTAGCATAATCATGAAAAAAATTCAATTTTTGAATTCCCGCTTGCCTGATTATGGTCATTTTTACCGTGATTATACGAATTTTTGCGGTTTTTTCGTAAAATCCCGGTACTCTGACGGAAAAATAGAGATTCAAACGGAATGGGAAAAAATTGAAGATAGTAACATCGTGTTCCCCCCCAATGTCGATCCATGCCCATGTCTAAATCTCCCAATACACACCGAAAACTCCCTAAATGACCCCTGGGTGGCTAGCGGCGCAGCTGCGAAAATACACGACAGGAAATAACTTTGGCTTCTTAGCTACGAGCGCTCCGTGTAGTTACCAGGATCAAGCTTTCTTAAGCTGTTTATTCCCACTGTGTTGTGGGGTCAGCTTTTTCGGGTTTTCCGACCCTCATAATGCGACACGTGCTCCTCGGTCGGCTGTTGCAGGCCTGACACCGGGGACGACGCTGCTGGGGGTCGAACCCCCGACCTTGCGGCTGCGAGTCGAGGCTCTTAAACCACTCGGCTACAGCGCCGTCGCGTAGTTACCAGGATCGAGAGGCTAATTTAGCTAATTGATCTCTGACAACGGCGCGAGGAAGTTATTTCCTTTGGCGTATTTTGGCGACAGTGCTAGTGGCGAATGACGATCTGTCGGCCCCCCCCTCTGCGACTAACCAGCAACCTTCTCATTTAGGTTGCGCTAAACAACCCCAACGTGATCCTCGAGAAAAATTTCGTCAGCGCGGTCGAGAAACAGTACGACGTGCAACACGATCAATTCAAGAAGGACTTGGCAGCTGAGAAGAAGATCATCAACGCCGTCGAGGATCTGGAAAAGGAGTCGTACAAACAGAAAGTGGGGAGCTTGGAGGCGAACAAGGAACTCGGCCACGCGGCCGAGAAGCTAGAGAAGGAGCGCCAGAAAAAAATGGAGATGGATTTGGCCGCAGATGCAAAGATCAGAGAGGCCGCCGGGAAGGTGGACCAACTGAAGAGCAAGCAGGTGCAGCAAAAATGCCACGAGGAGGTGAATGCCAGTGGTAAGCTTCTATTGAAGTTCAACATTCCTATCACACGCTGTTAATGAATTTTGCATTGCAGCTGTAAGTGGAACTGATGGCGGTCATGCGGTTCACCTCACCAAAATCACCGAAATCCATTAAAACAGCCGAGATCGATGCTATCGAATAGTACGGTTGATTCTCTATTGCGCAGAAAAAGCAGTACTGCACTTTGTGATTATTTGGTGTAGTTACTACATGTGGCTGTTTCTCAGGCTATTCTCCAGTCAAAACTTACCACTTTTCTACTTACTTCGCTTTCCCCTTTCTTTCCTATGAACATTCGAGTAATATTAGTTTCACTCTTCTTATTCTTCCATTCGAATTGATGCTTTCAGTTTTGAAATAAGATCTTGGTCTGTGTTTGTCAAGATTGTCGCATATTTTGCGGTGATATATTGCGCGAGAATAAATTCTTGAAGACTTTTTGCACAATCTAAGTAAATAAGCAGAAATCACTCAGTCGAGTTGCCACGGTTGCGTGAGCAAACAAGAGCACTATAGGTAAAAAAGTAGCGATTTGAGCAGCAGTACTGTGTGAAAATATAATGTATCGACAATG